>MU226017.1:2639345-2656673 GCA_018584345.1 Thuja plicata
AAGGGTCTATGTGAAGAAGTAGTTGAAGATTAAAATACATTGAAACTGATCAAGATAGCAGGTCTACTCTGTAGTTCATCATCATATATACTGTATATCTGTTCTATAGAAGGTTGTAGCCTTCACCATTGAAGCAGTGAGCTTTTGGACAGTGAGTCCTCACCCCTAACAGGGTTATTTGTAAAAGACTCTTAACAGGGTCAGAACCTTAACCATGTCTCTATACTTATTGCATTGTAAAGTACAACTCCTAATAGGGTTGAAATATCTTCTAAAAGGGATTACAATAAACAAGTATAGTTCATTATGGGTACTAATTCCCACCGAGGTTTTTACCATTTGGTTTCCCCGTAACCAAATTGAAGTATTATCGATTGTGTTATCTGAAAGTGTATTTACTTTATTGTATTATGAAGTTAATAAGAGAAAAGAATTAAATTGGCTGATAACTGATTCACCACCCCTCCCTCTCATTTATCCTTTGGAACTATTCTAAAAATTGGTATTAGAGCCAATTGCCTTGAAGAGAAAGCCTAACAACTTAAGGTAGATCAGATGGCATACTTTAGAAAAGAGAGTCCTAAGTTCGATGGAGAAAATTATCTGGATTGGAAGAATAAAATGATAACACATATATAGTGTGTTAGTTTTGAAATCTTTTTTATTCCCTCGTAGCTAATACAATTTCCAAAGAAGCCCTTATAAGTTCCCTATCCGACAGTGAATTTTTTGAGATCAAGAAATTAGACAAGGCATACACAATATGGAATTATTTAGAAGACATGTTTGAAGGAGATATTCAAGCAAAGAATGCGTGCAGGAAGACATGGAAAAATAAATACAACAGTCTTGAGATGTTACCTGAAGAGAACATTAGAGCCTACAATCAGAGGATAAATGAAGCAGTTTCTAGAATCTGAAACAATGGTGGAGAAATATCAGAGGAAGATATCATGGAAAAGCTGTTGACTATTCTAACATCAGACTATTAAAACAAGATCAGTATTCTAGAAGAAACTGTACAATTTTCACAAGACTTGAAAAGAGAGACTTTGATATGTAAAATCTCTACATTTGAGATATCAAGATTGAAGACTGAACCAAAAGGTGAAACACCCTTCAAAGCATCAATCCATGGTAAGAAATCTCACATCTCTAGCAATAATGAGAAAGAAGATGTTGATGAAGAACTGGAAGAAATCATACCTATGATTGCTAAAAGATAAAAGAAAGGCAAAGGGAAATATGAAGGAAAACTTCCACTCAAATTTTTTTCATGCAACAAGATTGGCCACTTTGCATCCAAGTGTCTTACAAGAGTAAAGAAATTTAGACCTGATTCTAAACCTAAATGTAGAAAGGAGTGTTATCATGTTGAAGAAGGTGTAACTGATGAAGATTCAGGAGAAGATGAAATTGGATTCATTTTCCTTAAAGACATAGAAAAAATTCTTGAGGGTATGGACATTGAAGATGACAAAGAAGCACAGGAGTTAGCCCTAATTTCCAAAGCAGACATCAGAATTGATTGGATCATTGACAATGGTTGTTCTCACCACATGACAAGTGATAAAGAAAGATTTGTTCATCTAGAAAAATACAAAGGTGGTATGGTTATATTTGGAGATAACACTCCCAAACCTATCATAGGCAGAGGATCCATCACCCTGGATGGAAAGAATAAGATAGATGATGTTTTTCATGTTGATGGACTACATCACAATCTACTAAGTGTTGGACAACTACTTGACAAAGGTTATCATTTAGAATTCAAAGACAACAAATGCATCATTAGCAACAAAGATGGAGACATGATTGCATCAGGATAAAAAACAAAAGGTAGTGTTTTTTTAGCTCAACCCAGATGTAAGTTGTTTTGTTGCAAAAGTTGATGACAGTTGGTTATGGCACAAGAGACTCTGTCATATCAACTTTGATAATATAGTTAAGATAAGCAATGTTAAAGTAGTTAGAGATCTTCCTAGTATTGCAAGACTAGTAGGCACAATATGTAGGAAATGTGTTATGGGAAATCATGTAAGAAGTTCTTTCAGAAGGAAGCAAAACTCAGCTGAAAACAAATTGGACCTAGTGCATACAGATTTATGTGGTCCCACTCAAACAAGATCATACTACAGAGAAAGGTATTTCATTTTGTTTGTTGATGATTTTTCAAGGATGTTGTAGGTTGTGTTCTTAAAAGAGAAGTTTGAAGCCTTTGAGAAGTTCAAAATATTCAAAGCTAAGGTTGAGAATGAATCTGGATTAAAACTGAAATGTCTAAGATCAAATAGAGGAGGAGAGTTCACCTCTTATAAGTTTTATGACTACTGTGAAGAACATGGAATCAAAAGATAGTTGAGTGCTCCCAGAACCCCACAAATGAATGTGATTGTAGAAAGGAGGAATAGGGTCATACTTGATATAGAACGCACTATGATGATTGAAGGAAAAGTTGCATACACCTATTAGAGAGATGCAGTCAATACAATAGTCTATACTATCAACAGAACACAACTAAGGCTAGGTGTGGACAAAACACCTTATGAACTTTGGTTTGGTAATGTGCCTAGAGTGAAATATTTTAGAATCTTTGGCAACAAGTGCTACATCAAGAGAGATGATGGTGTTGGTAAGTTTGATGCTAGAAGAGATGAAGGTATTTTCCTTGGTTACTCTACTAAAAGCAAAGCATACAGATGTTTCAACTTAAGACTAAAGAATATAATTGAAAGTACTCATGTAAAGATTGATGAAAATTTTAGGGTCCAAGAAAGGTACTATGAATATGCACCTATGATTGAAGATGAAACCAGGCCTAGCAGTAAAGATACTATTATTGAAGAAATGTTTGATTGCATTGATGTTTCATGTAATGACCCTAAATCAAGCAGAGAAGAATCACAGATTACAAAATAAGAAGTAACACCTAAGGTTCTGAAATTCACATCTAGATACCACTCTAAAGATTATATCATTGGAGATCAGAGCAGCAGTGTTTTGACTAGATCAAAAGCAAAAAGTCTAACAATGGATGAAGAGGTATGTTTACTTTCATAGATTAAACCTTTAAGTGTTGAAGATTCTTGGAATGATTCTGATTGGAAGAATGCAATGAAAGAAGAATTAGATCAGATAATTAAGAATGAGACATGGGAATTGGTTCCTAGACCCAGTGACAAAAATGTTATTGGAAAAAAGTGGATCTTTAGAAACAAGATGAATGAAGAAGGTATAGTAGTAACAAACAAATAAATATTGGTATGTAAAGGATATGCAGAGAGAAAAGGAATAGACTACACTGATACATTTGCCCATGTGAGCAAACTGGAAGCCATTAAATTTTTCTTGGCCTATGAAACATTCAAAGACTTTAAAGTTTATCAAATGGATATAAAGTCAACTTTTTTGAATGTTGACTTAAAGGAAGAAGTCTACATAGAACAACCTAAAGGATTTAATCTTTCAGATAAACCAGACATGGTATGCAGATTGAAGAAAACACTCTATGGTCTTAAATAGGCCCCAAGAGCTTGGTATGAGAGACTTGATGGTTATCTTACCAAGATTGGATTCAAGAAAGGTGCTGCAAATTGTAACTTATTCACAAGAGAGATACCTGATGGATTACTAATAGTTGCCATATTTGTTGATGACATTATCTTTGGAGGTAATGACAAGCTTAGTGCAGCATTTTCAAAAGAAATGCAGAATGAATTTGAAATGAGCATGATTGGTCCTATAAAATACTTTTTGGGACTAAATGTAAAATAGACAGATAAAGGTATATTCATTAATCAATCAAAATATGAGAAGGAAATTTTGAAGACCTTCAAGATGGAAGACTATAAGCCAGTATGCACTCCTATGATAACACAAAGAAAGCTTTCAAAATATGATGATTCCACAGTAGTTGATAAGACATTGTAAAAATCTATGATTGGAAAACTCATTTATCTAACTCAATCTAGACCTGACATATCTAATCCAGTTGGCATTGTTGGAAGATTTGCAACTGAACCCAAGCAAAATCACCTAATGGAAATCAAGAGGATATTCAGATATCTAAAAGGAACTATAGATTATGGTTTATGGTATCCTAAATCAAAGAATGTACAACTTCATGTGTATACAGATGTAGATTGGGTAGGTTGTATTGATGATAGGAAGAGTACTTCAGGAGGAGAAGTATTTCTTGGAGATAGCTTGGTTTCTTGGATAAGCAAGAAGTAGAACTATATTTCTTAGTCTACAATAGAAGCTGAATATGTTGCAGTAGCACTGAATTGTTCAACCATGGTTTGGATCAAGCAGATGGTTAAACACTATAGTATTTAGGTTGATTATCCTATTGTTATTCACTGTGATAAAACTAGCACTATTAACATGTCTAAGAACTGTGTGATGTATGCAAAGACAAAATACATAGAGATCAAGTACCATTTTCTAAGAGAAAAGTTTGCAGACAAAGAAGTGAAATTGGACTATGTGAGCACCAAAGAACGGTTGGCAGATATTTTCACAAAGCCTTTATCAAAAGATACTTTTGAGTATCTCAAGGAGAAGTTGGGAGTAATTCCCTCTCCTGAGTTTGATTAGATAAATTGGCAAGAACATCAGTCCTTAGTGACTGATGAATGGTTGACTACTCTAGTTCTAGAGTAGTACCAATGCCTAATGGTTTATGACACCCTTTTCCATTGATGTCAAAGGGGGAGTATGTACTGAGGGGGAGCATATACTCTAGGGGAGTATAACAATAGTTAGAAGAACTGAAGCAGTGTAGAGGAATCCTTGATGAGGATATTGAGAAGATTGTAAAAGAAAGAAGACACCATGTGCTGAAGATGTTTTTAATATCATATGTTGCAATCAATGTCAAAGGGGGAGATTGTTGGAGATTTGTTTCTGTGCAGTTGATTGTTTGTCATTGATGACAACATATAATATACAGTTTTGATTCTATATGTACTTATCAGAATGATGATATCAAGCCTTGAGTGGATATATTCAAGCTATAGACATGTTTAGCATGTTATGTTCATACACACATACTCAGATGTGATGTTTAAGTCAAGTTGTATAATTCTATTATTTGTAGTTACAGTTCTTGAAGAGTATCTATTCAGAGCCGACGTATTTAACGTGTTTCTTGAGTTGTGCCTATCTTCAGGATATGAGTGTGTATATTCATGATTAGTTATGAGTTAACTATGTTTGGTTAAACACACCTATCATGTAACATTAGGATCGTGCTATTTGACATGATTCTGTGAAGCTGACTTAGTGAAGCATCACGTCTGTTCAGTTTGTGTTGCACATACTTAATATTGTTTGCATGCTTAGTTAAGCTGACAAAGATGTTTTTGAAGTGTTTCCAAGAGCCAACATGACCTTCTACTTTGAGGAAGATACTTATAGCAAGTCATTTGTGATACGCTAAGTGTGAATGATATGAAAGGAGATAGAAAATGTACAGAGCATAATATCACTTGTGGTTGATTCATCAAGGGTCTATGTGAAGAAGTAGTTGAAGATTACAATACATTGGAACTAATCAAGATAGCAGGTCTACTCCATAGTTCATCATCAGATATAGTGTATATCTGTTCTACAGAAGGTTGTAGCCTTCACCATTGAAGCAGTGAGCTTTTGGACAGTGAGTCCTCACCCTTAACAGGGTTATTTGTAAAAGACTCTTAACAGGGTCAAACCCTTAACCAGGTCTCTATACTTATTGTATTGTAAAGTACAACTCCTAACAGGGTTGAAATATCTTCTAACATGGATTACTATAAACAATTATAGTTCATTGTGGGTATTAATTCCCACCAGGGTTTTTACCATTTGGTTTCCCCGTAACCAAATTGAAGTGTTATCTGTTGTGTTATCTAAAAGTGTATTTACTTTATTGTATTCTAAAGTTAATAAGAGAAAAGAATTAATTTGGCTGATAACTGATTCACCCCCCCTCTCAGTTATCCTTTGGGACTATTCTAACAAAGTCATCAACCTAAGTGGCTGATCATGGCCTTAGGGGGAGCATTGGATGAAAATATTAGAATATATCCAGCCCTTGATTCTGAGGAGTAAGCTCCATCGAGCTTAGTTGTGATATGTCTAGACATCATAGAAATTATACCTTAGAGTGCAACATCGGACGATGCATATTCTGTGATCATGAGATTTGTGATTGACTGAAAAGTGTACAATGTTAAGTGTATTGGGTACTATGCATTTTACACTTAATGATGAATAAAGGACATCTGAGATACCTATTTCTTCACCATTTGAAGAGTACAGACCTAATAAAATTAGAGATCAAAGAGTATCAGTCTATATAACAACCATATTGCGAGATTGATCAAAGCGGGGATTCAAAATTCAGAGTGATTAAGGTATTTACATCATCTACTCATACATAATTTATGGATGCACCTTTGATTTATGATGTTATAGATTGACCTAGATACAAATTCAAGAAACATCCATTTAAGTCTTGTGAAGATGACCCTGAAGGAGCATTTTACCTAACACCAGACAACATCTTACATGTAGAGGATATTATGGCTTACATTCATTGCAAGTATGATATATTGGGTATTAATGCAATTTCTACTGAAATGGAATACATGACTGATAATGCTAAAATTAAGGATGAAATCAAACATATAGACAACCGAAGGATTATGAAAATGTTAGATTTGTATGAATTAAGCAAAGATGAATGGTTCAAAATCATACTTAGCAGAGTTCATGATCAATTCATCTAGATAGGAGAGAAACATGTTAAGATCTATAGTCATTTGATTCATCATATAATTAGGTTAGACAACACTAGAGTTATCCCTATGGTAGAGAAGCACATAAAGAAACAAGTTGAAACCATAACACATTCTAAATGGGACAGACGAGCTATGATAGTGAATGATATTTTCTAGTAGGATGTTAGACTAATTGTGATGATATTGTGACCTTAGTCCTAATGACTAACTCACTTAGCCTACATAGAAATGACCTTCTAAGCTCCAAAACCAAACTAACTTATCTTGAATTGGCCAATGTCAAGTACAAGCCAAAATGAAAACAACTTGGAGGTTAGCCTAGGTGTGCTCCTACACCATGGATGCTTTATTATGACCTATTAGACCCCATTTTGGTGATTTCAAGGTCTGAATGCCCATAACGCTTGATCATGGTAACCTGTTATTTTTTACCTTGCATGTTTTCACTCATCCTGATGCCCTGTCCAATTTTGGGCTCATTCTCTAGTGTATAGAATGCCAAAAACATTATGTACCCTAGGGATAAATATTTTTGGCATTATGTTCCTATTGCTTTTTGCCCAAATTTGGCCCAAAATCCTATGTAAAGATGTCAATAGAAAATTTGATCTTGTGGTTAGTCTAGATTACTTTTTAATCCCAAATGATGGATTAAGTATAACTGTTAGAATGAATTTAGAATAAATGAGAGGGGAGGGATAAATCAATTATCCTTAGGTCTAGATGTACCAAATAAAACTTTCTATATCTTAAACAATTCAGATCTACTCAACAGTAGTAGCATATGTCAACAACTTAATCATGCAGTTTACTGTTTAATGTAATTAGCTTGTAGAAACATAACAGTGAAACAAACCATAAGCATTCACACAAGTTGACACAAGTATTTAACATGGAAACCCAATATGGGAAAAACCACCAGTAACATGCTACCAAGTTTCACTCTTCTAAAGTGAGCTTTGTGAGGAGCCAACCCTGTTAAAGGTTACAATAACACACTATTAGGTGTGACCTAGTTAAAGGATTTAATCACCCTTTCAGGAGTGGCCTTGTTAGAGGACTTACAACATTCCACCTGGATGTCACCTTGCTTAGAGGATTTATACAAATGAATGTTAGGTCAACCTTGTTAACGGATTTTAACTGATACAATGGTTATAAAGTAATCACCAGTTGTGATCTAATACATACAAATTACTTTGCAAATTCAGATCCAATTATAGCTCTGATGCTAACTTACTAAGTTGCCTGCATTGTCATTTCAATCTTCTGATCTGCTTGGAAATCTGTCAAGCAGTCACACATGCAACTTTCTACTTCTGTGCTCAGCCTTCTCTGCTAGGTCATGCCAATCAGTAAAGCAACTATGCAATCCTCTTGCATACACACATGTACATCAATCTATACATCCACACATCAATGAATAACCCCTTGAGGTTATCATATACCTCTTTGTCTAGGTCAGATAAATCTTTGCCGCTTAATCAAGATCGTAGATCTTAGGTTATGTTAGATCCAATGGATAATTCCATCATTACATTAAATTTACTTCTCCAAAGTAGTCTCTAATTAAATTTGGAATCCATGCATTAATTACAGTTATCCATACATTAAATACTATGGATCAATCTTTAATTAACTTTACATATCCCAATAAAATTAACTAAGTCGACCAGAGATCTCAAATCTCATCATTAATCAAAATACTGCAAGTCAGCCAACATCTATGATTTGCTCGGCAATCACTGTTTCCACTCGGCAATTTTACTGGTGCTCAATACAAGCTAGACTTGCTCAGCACAAAACAACCAGAAAAACTATCTTTGAAAGATAAACAACTAATTACTTTGCCAGAGTGCCAACTAATAAAGTACCCTTTTATTTTTCTTAACTCAACCATTCACTTGGTCTTCTTGTTAAATCTTCTTCATCAATCAATAGATATGGTACTCAAACGTATAACAATAGTCTCACCAGTTAAGGTTTGACATCAATGACAAAATTATTAATCTCTAAGTTCTTTTGAAGATTAGTGACCAACACTTAGTCATTCACTTAGGCAGTTTTAGTTGGATATCACTGTGGCCAAGCTAAAACTATGCAAGGCTGAGCAACATTGCCAAGCAATTTTTAGTTTGCCTAGTTACATTGCTGAGCCGAGTAGGACATAGAGGTGTTAAGCATCGAGCGACAGAGAATTCAAGTGCCAAGCAGAATAGTTTTTGTATACATGTTTGGAATGATACAAACTTTGACGATAAGTGATCTGGCCAACTTGTATAAGCTTTTTGGGACGGCTTAGGTATGCATTTAATATTCTTCTATGGAGTTAGTTATGCATTTAATTGTTTTATCCTATGCATGAACATTAATTGTAATATCATCAAGGTATGGATATTAGATCTTGATCATTGATCTAGATCTCGCTATCATATTTGAATAGGTATATTAGATTTCTTCTAAACCCTATTAAGTGTGAAAGGAGAGTACAGACAAATTGTCTAGTGAATGCATTTTGAAGTGAAATGCACAGAGGGTTATTTTGTCAAGAAGTAGAGATCAAGCAGAGTGACAACACAGTGAAAAATAGAGTAAAGTTATATCAGATTATGAGATCATAAAAGGTACTGGAAAGAGGAGATTTGTCATCAGCATCAGAGTGCATAACAAAGGATCAATACTTGAGACATTCTAATCATTGTATCAGGTGAAAATATCTTAACAGAGTAGTTCTAGTAGACCTTTATTTATCTCCTAATAGAGTGCTTACTTTATTGTAAGTTCAAATCCTTTCATAGGGTAGATTGTAATGATCTTAAGCTCTTAACCCGGTAGACCTTTAATAGGGTAGATTACATTTTTGTAATCAACATTTGTAACCTTAATAGGTACACTTTATTACTACAGTAGTGGAGAATTTTTTGGGTGTCATCCCCACCTCAATTTTACCTATTTGGGTTTCTGGGTTGCTAAGTTATTGTGTTATGTGTTATTTATTTCATTGTGTGTATGCTATCTGAGATTACATTAGATTCATATATGTATGAATGTGGATCAGTTTGTTTTAAGTGTTTAAATTTGAAGATCTGATTCACCCCCCTCTTAGTATCTTGCTTTCCCATTATTGTATTTCCAAAAATTGGTATCAAAGCTCAGTTCTCTAAAAAGGTCATAATCAGCTTGAGAATACAAATCTTGAGATGGAGATCTCCAAGATGGGTAAAGTTATTGAGAATGAAAAGATTGATATTCAGCTAGCACTACAACAGCTTGAGACTGCAAGACAAGAATTAAATAAGTCCTTGACTGCAAGGAAAGATCTAGCCAAACTAATGAATGACACTCATTATCAGGAAGAGGACACCACAAATCTATTTTAGAATGGAGATTCGACTGAGAGCGATGCAGAAATTGCAGATCTACTGGAAAAGAATAGTGCACTATGTGAAGAAGTCAAAAACTTGAAAAAGGAACAAGAAGCCCAATCAATAAGAATGTGTGAAGTTGTTGAACATAAAAAGAAAGCTGAAGATGAGAAGGTTATGGCAGAAGAAGACAAAAGAATGATGACTACTAGACTTGATGAAAGAACACATGATATACAAACTATGACAGTCAATCAAGTAGACATGGAAAATCAACTACTACTTGTGAATCAGGAGACCAGTAGGAAAGACTTGGAGATTGTAAATCTTAGATCTGAGAATAGTCAATTGAAAGATGAATTGAGATCTGAGAAAGAACTTAATAATAGAGTGAATGATCTGAGTGCAGCTATGAGCTACTTTGAACAACTGGTGGAAGCATCAAGAAGACCTAAAGATTCTTCTGGATTAGGTCACATTGAACAACATACAACCACCAAAGATGGAGAATAATCTAAGACAGGTGAAAGAAGGTATGCAAAGCCAAGAAAAAACAAACTTGTTTTCCACCACTGTGGGAAACCAGGTCATACAAAAAACATTTGCCAAAGCAAGAATAGTAAGTCCAATCCAAAAAGTTACTTTAATGGTTATTGCTTTAACTATAATAAGTTTGGACATCAAGCATGTGAATGTAAGACAAAGGAAAGCAAAGCACCTAGACTCAATGGTAATTGCTATAACTATCACAAATATGGTCATAGAGCTCAAGATTTCAGATCTAAAGGTAAACAACAGTGGACATCAAAGGTACAAGAGAAATCACCAAGAAAAGGCAGTACTCACAATTGGGATTACAACACATGGCATAGTTTTCATTACTGTGGTGAGTATGGACATGTTCCAGAAAACTTCATAAGGACACATTTTAGAGGAAAATCCAAAAGTTGGATGAATGGAAGCCTAGTTTTTCATAGTTGTCTAAAAATTGGTCATATAAGGAAAGATTGCAAGACTAGGGTACCTACTCCTATTATTGAGCAAATTAGAGCAACGACGAACAAGACATGGGTTAAGAATTTTGAACCATGCAGCAATGAAGCTAGTGAAGCTGAGGTCACCCAATCTAATGGATCAGGTGATCACATCATCTCCAACTAAGAAAAATAGGTATGTAAGGAACTGCATCTAAAACTCCTATCTTACATCAGTTCCTAACATGAAATGTTCAAAAGTCCATATTTGCATATGTTAAGATGCACCAGGACATATTTTTTTGAAGACAACTATCGAGTTGATCCAATTGCACTATAGGTGCTGAGCACCAATCATGGACGCTAAGGCCGAGTTCTTTAGTGAGTGCCAAGTTTTTTTGGCCGATTAAGTTTCATGATTGTCGAGTTTAGTAAGCCAAGTGGGATGCAATTTGTGTTAAAGCTGAGGACAGCTGGCTTGCACTAACTCAATGGGAAAAACATTCATTTCTTACCTACCTTGACCTTTCAAAGTCTATAAAGGATGAACAATTGACACTTAATTTTTACCTTTTGATTTTTACTATTTACAGAGTGATTGAAGTAATTTGCAGAATTGATCTTAACAAAGTTAGCAACAAAGATTTCATCAGCGTGCAGTCAGCAATCCTAAGGTGAATAGTGTGAAGAGATACATACTAATGTACTCTATTTTTCATCTCTCAAACCCTAATTTCAAAATCATGGCTGCAAGTTCTTTCGCACCAGCTAAGAGTACAAAGGCAGAACCAGAGCAAATTCAGTTAGTATGGAGTGATGAATGTGAACCTCTCAACTTTCGAGTTGTTCCTGAAAGTGTGATTCAGAGTGATTTAATGGGAGCCCTCTCATCTATTCCACCTAAGGTACTTATGATCCATGATGTTTGATCATGTTATATGGTTAAGATTGGTGAAGTAGGTGATAGTGAATTAAGGAAATCATACAGCAAATTGTGTGTCAATGGAGTTCTAGAGGTAGAATTCAAACATCTAGCTGACAAAGGGTTAACTCATGCCCAAGATTTTCCACAAGGTTTCAAAGATGAATGGATTAAGGTTATCCTTATCCGAATTCATGACATGTGTATGTGGTTGGATAATGGACCAGTCAAGATCACCAAAAGCATGGTTCATCGAGTAATTGGATATCTAGTAGTGAATAGGAAAAGGACCATGAGGGATAACAACAAAGAAGAAATTACACTGAACACTGGAGCCGTATGGAACAACAAAGGTATGACTATCTCTACAATTATAGACCTAGAACTTGATTTTGGAGTAAGAGTAATAGCACATAAGTTCTATCAGTCGAGCAGATTGGATAGTGTTCCTTGTACAGCCATTGATCAGGCATGGAAAATTATCAAGAAAAATCATACATATGATCTTGCTGAGCTACAATAGACACAATTAGAAAAGAACCTAGCATCAATCAGAAAGGCTAAGAGCTCATCATGTAAGTTTGGTTCCTTACTAGTCTGTATATTTTTCTACATTCAGGATACATTTCCTACATTGGGAAATATTGTTTGGAAAAAGGATAGACCCATAACAATTTAGATTAGTGAATGTATTGAGAAACTAGGAATTAATTTCAATAACATTATGGGGAGCTATTTTGTAGAATTCAAGAAGAGAATGAGATTAAGGACTAGAATTCCTAAGTGACTACTTGGAGAAGCACTATGAAGAAATCTATTTTTTAGTTGATACAGATAATACTTATATCCAGGCAGTGACTCCTAGGATAACATGCACAAAACCATTTCCATATGAAATTAACATTGATGAAGCATCTACTGCCATCATTGCACTCCTAGCCGAGGCAATTGATACTACAAAAGAGAGATTTGGAAATTTTTATGAAGCTAAGGCTAAAATTTCTAGAAGTTTGAATGAGGGAACTATGGAGAGGAAAAGAAAGAAGATTGCGAAAAATATGAAGAAAATGGTTGGCTTAGGTAGTGATGAAGAACCTGAGGATGTACCTTTAGGCCTGACCACTGGACAAGGTGAGGATATTTCTATAGAGGAGGAAGTGAGTGCATCAAAATAGGTTACTTAGAAAGCTAAGGGCAAAATACCACCATTTGTCATAGTAACCAAGCCGAGCAAAGCCAAACCCAAGGTTACACCTCCTACAACTAATCATCCAAGGACTAGAGCATCTAATGTTACTTCTCTATCAGAAGTACAAACTAAAGTATATGGTAAGAGGAAAGTTGTAGAAACTAGTTCTGGAAAGGAAGCAAAGGTTGCTCCTAAGGCTGAGCCGAGTAAGCCAACAAAGAGACCAAGAAGGAGATTCAATTTGGGGACAGATAGTGATGAGGAAAAGATAGAAACTAATGAACCCAGTAACATACCAACAACACAATTCAAGAAACCAGCTAGTATTGATGAGGTATGTGACACTTTGAGGAATTCAGCAGGGTTAGCAACTTTTAAGTTCATTAAGTATGAAAAGTTGAAAACTGCAGATAGGCACAAAGTATAAGAAGCACTATTGGATATGATGATTACTTTCAAATTAACTCCTACGGAGATAGGAAATCATGTGCCCAATGAAATTTATGATTTTCTGTCAAGCAAATGGGAATTTGCACTTGCCACAGAAAGATAGATCAGGGAAGTACCTGAGCTAACCTCAAAACAAAGAGCCAAATTCATTAAGGAATACAAGAGTAGGTTTGTTCCTAAACTCAGAGGCTATGCTATTATGAAAAATGATATTGAAGGTGTAGTACAATAGAGCACAAGGATCTGGAAGGAAATCTTTGCACTGATCATTCCAAAAGATAAGAAATCTGGTGAGGGGACATCTGAGAAAAAGGCAAAAGAAGTTGAAATTAATACTACCCCTGAAGCTCAAATAACTCAAGATCAAATTGCCATAGAATAGGACAAAACCAAAGATGCATTAGACTCAACTAATTCTGTTGATCTGACTGTAGACAGTCTTATGGATTTTATAGTTGATGATCCAAGCATTTTGAATACCGAGGAACAAGAGATGTCGAGTGGTAAAGAAACTGATTCACCTATTAAGGCAATTGATACTGAAGAAGGGAAGACCACACAATCTGATGAAATAATTGAAGTTGTCAATGATCAGAAAAGTGAAGAGAAACAACAAGAAAATGAACAAGAGGTAACTTCACAGAATCCACCTATTTTAGAGGTTGTGAAAATAGGTTTAGATAGTGGAGTAGTGATAATGGATACTATTGATAAGCCTAAAGAAGAAGAGGCAATGCAAGTGTTGGTTGATCTACCACACTCTACATCATCCACTCCTATAGGTCCTAAAACTGGTGGTATGCCCAATCCATAGACAATGCTGACATAATTAAAAGAGGCATTGGACATTGACACTGTCAAAGGAAAAGATATTATGCTATCGAACATAAGTTGTCCATAGGTGAAGAAAAAGAAAATCTTGAAGAAGAAGTCTCAAATTCTAGATGTAACATTAGATGAAGTCATTGTGATTCCACAATGGGATCCCAATGAGTTATCTTTTGAACAAATAGGGACTCTTCAAGAATTACTTAAGAGGAAGAAGAGACGGGAAGAGATGAAGATAGAAAAAAAGTAAAAGAAAGTGTTGCATGACATCAAAGACATATTTACAAAGGCTTTTGGACTTAGAAGATGAAATGCCTCAAACTCCAATCATTGATCAACTAGTCAACATTGTATAGAAGGTAACTGATAAGGACATAGACAGCAATGAAAAGATTCTACAATGGTCCAGGACAAGATTTGAGAGCAAAGTTCTAGAGAAGATCTCAGAAGAGATTGCAACAAAACAGGTTGAACTTTCTATTCTTGTAGAAATTTTAGAGAAAGTTATAGCCAATGTTTATTCTTTGCACAGAAAATTATGTGATGTTGAATTTTTCACAAAGGATAATCTACAGCTTGTTGAGAAGCTACAGTTAGATTTAAGATCAACTGGTACTACTTTGGGTAAATATACTACCTATAGTTCTTTACATCTTAATAAGTTGATAAATGCACAATGGAGAATAGCCGAGCTTATGGCTGAAGATGGTCAAATAAGGGCCAAATTGATAACTATTCAAACAAGCCTGTTGCTTCTCTTAGAGGTAATATAGAAGGATCTTTCAATTGCAAAGGAGTTATCGCAGAGCAATGCAAATCTATCGACTGCATAAAGTCTAGTGAGTCTAGCTGCCGAGCTAGAAATAAAATTGGAAGTTATGAAGATTGCAAAGGAAAGCTGGGATACTACATTTGAATCCACCTTGCAGCTTCATAAACAATTTTTGGATAAGTACAACTTAACCCCACCAGCAATAAGTGACAAAAATAAGGGGGAAGTTGGTAAGGAAGTATGAAAGGATATAGTATGATACATCAGTACAGTACAGGTACACTTGTATATAATTTTTTAAGGCATGTACAATTTTTGTATGGATTATTCTGAGTATATTCCTAGGGGGAGTACTTAGTGTACATAGGCAATATTTTGATGAAATGAATGGAAGTAATGATAAGTGTTTTTGCCACTAATATCAAAGGGGGAGATTGTTAATCTCTAAGTTTTGTTGATGATAAGTGACCAACACTTAGTCATTCACTTAGGAAGTTTTAGTTGGCTATCACTGTGGCTAAGCTAAAACTATGCAAGGCTGAGCAACATTGCCGAGTAGTTTTCAGTTTGCCTAGTTACATTGCTGAGCTGAGTAGGACACAGAGATGTTAAGTGCTGAGCGACAGAGAATTCAAGTGCCAAGAAGAAATTTTTTTGTATACATGTCTGGAATGATACAAACTTCGAGGATAAGTGATCTGGCCAACTTGTATAAGATTTTTGGGCCGACTTATGTATGCATTTAATATTCTTCTACAAAGTTAGTTATGCATTTAATTGTTTTATCCTATGCATGAACATTAATTGTAATATCATCAAGGTATGGATATTAGATCTTGATCGTTGATCTAGATCTCACTATCAGATTTGAACAGGTATATTAGATTGCTTCTAAACCCTATTAAGTGTGTAAGGAGAGTATAGACAAATTTTCTAGTGACTGCATTTTGAAGTGAAATGCACAGAGGGTTATCTTTTCAAGAAGCAGAGATCAAGTAGAGTGACAACACAGTGAATAGAAGAGTAAAGTTATATCAGATTATGAGATCATAGAAGGTACTGGAAAGAGGAGATCCATCATCAGCATCAAAGTGCATAATGAAGGATCAATACTTGAGACATTCTAATCATTGTATCAGGTGAAAATAACTTAACAAGTGGTTCTAGCAGACCTTTCTTTATCTCCTAATGGAGTGCTTACTTTATTGTAAGTTCAAATCCTTTCATAGGGTAGATTGTAATGATCTTAAGCTCTTAACTGGGTAGACCTTTAATAGGGTAGATTACATTTTGTAATCAACATTTGTAACCTTAACATGTACACTTTATTACTACAGTAGTGGAGAATTTTTTGGGTGTCATCCCCACCCTAGTTTTACCTATTTAGGTTTCTGGGTTACCAATTTATTATGTTATGTGTTATTTATTTCATTGTGTGGATGTTATCTGAGATTACATTAGATTCATATATGTATGAATGTGGATCAGTTTGTTTTAAGTGTTTAAATTTGAAGATCTGATTCACCCCCCCTCTCAGTATCTTCCTTTTCCATTATTGTATTTCCAACAAAAATAACAATTGCTTGCATTGTCACTTTCCAACAATCTCCCTCTTTGGCATTGATGGCAACAAAAAATATTAAAACAATGATTTAACAAGAATAGTTACCACACAATCCAAAAAGTCACCTGTGTTCCTCGATATGAACAAATCTTCATTAATATCTTTAGCTTCATTCTAATTCTTATCTATAAAACATTTCTCCCTTTGTGTCTATAATCACACTGTAATCATTTGTGTCTGATCATCTGTAGACTCCCTTTGAGTAGATAATCACTTCATTGTTTTCAATAGTAACTTCTTCCTCTATATAGGTAATATCTCCCTCTTTGACAACAATGCCAAAGACTTTGATATCTTTATCATGTAGATCTTTAGTATCATGCTGATCTTGTCATCTTGATTATGACTGATCTTCTTTTCTGTCCTTGTCCAACTTCACAACTTTAGTCAGCATCCTAAAGTGTGACTTACTGTGCATC
>MU226017.1:2694161-2712712 GCA_018584345.1 Thuja plicata
TATTTTAAGTGTTGTAATACTGATTCAACCCCCCCCCCTCTGAGTATTACTTAATCCTAATAATTGTTATCAAATATTTTGGCACTTAGAGAGAAAGTTGAACAACTTAAGGGAGATCAGAATGGATTCAAATAGTTTGCAAGTAAACTTTGAAGCTGCACTTGAAGAGCTTGATAAGGAAAAAAACATAAAATGATGATTTGAGATTCAAATTAAGGAGAAAAGATGGATTCATACAGAAACTAAAAGAACAAATTGAACTTTCCAGAAATCAAAGACAAGACCTTGTGGTTCAGATAAAAGAAGATTCAGACAATGATAATTCACATCAAATGAAGCAACTTGAAGAACAGTATGGCACTTTGAAGCTTGAAAATGAAGCCATTACTAAAGAAATTGAATTTGAAAAGGATGCTAAAAACAAGATTGAAGAATCTTTGAAAAATGAAAATGCTTTGATGGAACAAACGAAGAATGAGGTTGACCATTAGAAGAACAAGTATCTAGAAGTGGAGAAATACAATCAGATCATAAAAGGTGAACTTGTTGAGACAAATAAATACATTGAGAAACTCCACATGAGTACTAACTTGATCGATGAAGAAACCTAGAGGTGATATGACTGGTATTAGATTCAATGAAGCTGAATGTTCCAAGAATCAAGAAGAGAAAACAAATGCGAAGATTGATGCATAAAAACCTACTCTTTAAGAACCTAAAGAATAGATCAGACCTTTCAAAGGTAGATGCTTTGGTTGTAATACGTTTGGACACATGAAAAGAGATTGTAGAGGTAATGCCCCTTTTAATAATTTTTTTGGTTATTGTTTTAACTGTAATACATATGGGCACAAGAAGGAAGAATGCAGGAAACTAAATCAGTCTGGATATAGACAAGATAGTAGAGGAGAACATACAATGAAACCTTCATGTTACAAATTCAAAAACATTGGACACATTACAAATTTTTTTAAGCTACAAGTAAATCAAGATAGAATACCTCCTATGTGTTACAAATGCAACAATCCAAGCCATATAGAGAAGTTTTGCAGGTATAATGGAGTAAAAAATAGAAGAGTACCACCTCCTAGGAAGACATAGAAGAATGAGAATGATATAGGTAAGAGTGTTGTAGAATTGAAGAGTGATTTTGATAGTTGTTTCAAGAAAGCATAGGATAACAAGAGTGGAAAGATATGGAAGATTAAAGGGACAAGTGAGATATTGGTTCAGGGAGAGAAATTAGATGCTACTATATCTATGGCTGATGATAACAAAGAAGAATCGACCTAATTGGTCGATCATGGCCTTGGGGGGAGCATTGGATAAAGACATCAAAATGTATCCCACCCTTGATTATGTGGATTGAGCTCTAGCGAGCTTAGGTGTGATCATGGCTGACATCATGGAACTTATATTTAATATCTCAACATAAGACAATGTATATATATTGTGATCGTGATATTTATGAATGACTGGACAACATTGAGTAATGCGAGGTTTTATAACTTAACATTGTATAAAGTACTAAATGATTATCTACTTCCTTACCATTTGACGGGCAATGACCTAAGGATATTAGAGAGCAAAGAGATTCAGACATCTAACAATTATCTTGCGTGATCAATCGAAGCAAATACTAAGAATTCACCGTGTGAAAGGTATTTTACATCATCTACTTATACAGAAACTATGGATGCACCTGTGATATTTGATGTTGTGGATAGACCTAGATATAAATTCAAGAGACATCCTTTCAAATCTTGTGAAGAAGACCCTAAGGCAGTGTTTTCCCAAACACCTCACAACACTTGCATGTTGAGGACATTAGGGCATATATCCATTGCAACTATGACATAGTGGTTATCAATGACATTTCTACTAAAATGGAATACATGAATCATAATAGAAAAATGAAAGATGAATTCAAACATTTTAATAAGTTAAACATTATGAAAATTTTGGATTTACACAAATTCAACGAAGAAGAATGGTTTAAGATATTGTTGAGGAGAGTACATGATCAATTTATTTGGATAGGTGAACAACCTGTGAAGATATGTAGTGAATTGATACATGAGATTACTAGATTGGAAAATAGTGGAATCATTCATGTAGTGAAGAAACATGTTAGGAAGCAAGTTGAAACCCTAACACACTCGAAATGGGAAAGGTGACCTATTACAGTTACTTGGTTACAAATTCTACTATAGCAGTACACCTAATTCTATATCTGCTGGAGTTATTATGATGGCCTATAGAATGGTGAATGAAAACACAAAGTATAACCTATGCAAAGTGTTGGCACAACTATTTTTGGAGAATGTGAAGTTGATAAAGAAAGAAAAATCCAAAACCTTAGAATTTGGTTCAATTCTAATGCACATGTACATACATATTGAGCACATATTTCCAAGAATGCACCCTTGTGGTTGGAGATCAGGGATACCTACTGGTATTCAAATTTCACAGAGTTATCAAAGACAGAACAACACATGGGTTGATGGAGAACTATTCAAAATGATTAAGATTCTTCAGAGTCAAATAAAAGAAAGATACACGATCCATGAGGAATTAGTTGAAAAGTAAAAGGATAAAATATGTTTCATGGTTGAAATTGATTGTGTATGGTTTGAGGTAGTAGTTCTGGTGCAGAGCATTAGGGGAATATCCAACTTCCAAGGATCATATTCATCCTATCAACATTTCAACATATTCATCAACAATTTCAACACCCTTGAGGCATAATAAAATAATCAATCTTCTTTACCAAGTCAACATTTACTATCACACAATCACCATTAATACCCTTAACCATTCTAGGATCTAAAAAATGTCTTCATCAATGCATTAATTACAATAATTCAACCACACACATCTTTGTATCTCAATACAATGCTTTCAAGGAAACATCTTGATAGACCAAACCATGAGTATACCTTTAACCCTCACAAAGGATTCTAGCCTCAAGACCTATCAGTCCTTTCTGACACAATCCATCCACACTGCAAACCATCACTTGAATCACAAACCATTACCTTCCACATATTGATCACATAAGGAAACTTGCTGCTCACACCATATTGTATGCACACAAACATTAGTTACAACAATAAGCCATAAACAATACCAATAGAATCATGTCCTGATCAAAGATTCCTTGTCTGCATTACATAAAAAATCATCCAATCCATTAATCCCACTATCAACATCTATTCCATATACTGATCACAAACATTAATCTTTAATGACAAATGAAATCACAAAACTATCATGTTGCCTTTGTCTAGACCAGAACTCTGTCGCTCATAAATTTTACACCCAAAATTATTATACTAATCGCTCCAGTAATAATGTAGAAAACTAGGCTTGAACCAACATATAAACATCTTGTAAAGATCCAACATGTCAGCTATTAGATATGGCCCTTGTATTGAGAGTAGTTTTCTGTCAACAAAAACTCAAAATTTTACTATTACAACCCACTTATCCATCAAATTACTCACACCATACTAAACCATTTGAAGTAAAACCAAAATAATTTGAAAGAAATATGAGTCTACTTTTCAATGTGCCAACAATATTAAATTTTCAACAGTTAACTTTGAAGATATAAACAAACCCTTTCCATTAACTCTAAAACTGAGGGTTTAGGTTGTTTCAAGAAAATTCATTCATTCTTCCTATGCACACTATGAACAATGCTAAAATTACATTCAAAGTAAATTTAATTCATCAAACTATAACTCCAAATAGGTTTTAGTAGTCATTCAATCCATTAACATATGGAGGAAAACATAATAACATCATGAAATGGTTATTTTTTGTAACTGTCATCAATAGTGCATTCCAAACATTAAAACACTTTATTTCTCTATCAAAAATACATTAAAAGGACTGAATGATAGTTTTCCTTCACTATATTCATCCTTCGTTCATTTATTCATGGATATCCAATGATTTTGGAGGCATGAATCTTCTTGACTTTCATGACTGTCACCAAGAATGGTGACAGACAAAATTATAACTGTCGTCCCTTTACAGAACTCTTGTCAAATTGAACACACCTTTTCAATTTTGACCAAAAATTATTTATAAAGACTCTTGCATCTCTCTTGACAGTTAAAAAATTCTCAACTACCCCCTAGGACTGTACAATTTCCACTTTGCATCAATTACATCTTTTTGGCAACTTTTGCAATGTTGCATTTTACAACTTTTGGAGCAATTTTTACATTTTCAACCAAACGACCTTATAAATTTGTCAAATCTCTCTAAACATGTTCAAGTGGATTATTAATGAATTTTTACCACCTTTTTACCCTTCCAAGGTTGAATTTACATGATTTCACCTATTAGACCAATCTAAGCCCATAACTAGGACATTTGAGGACCCTTTTACATATTTGGCTTTCAAAACCTTACAAATTGTTTCAAATGGACTTAAAAATCTTAAGTGATCTTATTACATTAAAAATACAAATAATTATATCATATTTTGATCATGAATCCCCTGATAGTATTTGTGTCATGGGTGCTCCTGCACCATACTCCCAAGATTGAAAAAAATTCCAAGTCTCTTGGAAATGTGATTATGACGTGACCTGCAAAATGTTTTTGACTGAAATCACTATCTTCAACTTTGTCTTTATTTGTCTTTCCCTCTTGTCTTTTCTTCACTCTTGGTGCCTCTACTCTACTATGTTTCTTTCGTTAGCAACTTTGTCTTCCTTCCATCTTCTTTATCCTCTAGATGCCTCTGCTACATCTTTCCAAACTTTTTCTCTTGACCCCTCTCAATGGAGTTCATATGGATGCCTTTCCATGGTGCTACTCCAAGTTCTTTTCCACCCTCCAGTGCTGCTACAACAACCTCTCTTGACACACCTAGGATTTCTCCTCTTTGCCTCTCTCCCTGGTCTCTTGGCAATCAATTGGACCATTTCCTATGGCCCTGGACCATCTCCTATGGCCCCATGACAAAACTTCATGTCTTCCTACTTGCAGCTAGTGGACGAGCACCTCAAACCACAAATCTATTAGTGAGAATCAAATAAACACACTTCCATGGGATAGGTCCTAGTGTGAGTTTCCACCTCTCACACACTCAGGAGCTTCTAGCTTTGATACCAATTGGTGCAAAGCATCAGGGGAACATCCAACTTCCAAGGATCATATTCATCATCAATTTCAACACCCTTGAGGCATAATAAAATAATCCATATTCTTTACCAAGTCAACATAACTATCACACAAACACCATTAATACCCTTAACAATTCTAGAATCCAAAAAATCTCTTCATCAATGCATTAATTACAATAATTCAACCACACACATCTTAGTATCTCAATACAATGCTTTCAATGAAACATCTTGATAGACCAAACCCTCATCAATCTTTGAAGAACCATCAATAATGGAATAAAGTATGAACCATGAGTATAACTTCAACCCTCACAAAGGATTATAGTGTCAAGACCTATCAGGCCTTTCTGATGCAATCCATCCACACTGCAAACCATCACTTGAATCACAAACCATTACCTTCCACATACTAATCACATAAGGAAACTTCCTGCTCACACCATATTGTATGCACACAAACATTAGTTACAACGATAAGCCATAAAAAATACCAATTAAATCATGTCCTAATCAAAGATTCCTTGTCCACATTACATACAACATCATCCAATCCATTAATCCCACTATCAACATCTATTCCATATACTGATCACAAACATTAATCTTTAATGACAAATGAAATCACAAAATTGTCATGCTGCCTTTGTCTAGACCAAAACTCTATCGCTCATAACTTTTACACCCAAAATTATTATGATAATCTCTGTGGTGATAATGTAGAAAACTAGGCTTGAACCAAAATATAAAAATCATGTAAAAATCCAACGGTTCAGATATTATATATGGCCCCTGTATTGAGAGTAGTTTTCTGTCAACAAAAACTCAGAATTTTACTATTACAACCCACTTATCCATCAAATTACTCACACCATACTAAACCATTTGAAGTAAAACCAAAATAATTTGAAAGAAATATGAGTCTACTTTTCAATGTGCCAATAATATTAACTTTTCAATAGTTAACTTTGAAGATATAAACAAACCCTATCCATTAACTTTGAAATTGAGGGTTTAGGTTGTTTCAAGAAAATTCATTCATTCTTCCTCTGCACACTATGAACAATACTAAAATCACACTCAAATTAAAGTTAATTCATCAAACTATAACTCCAAATAGGTTTCAGTATTCATTTAATCCATTAACATATGGAGGAAAACACAATAACATCATGAAATGGTTATTTTCTGTAACTGTCATCAATAGTGCATTCCAAACATTAAAACTCTTTATTTCTCTATAAAAAATACATTACAAGGACTGAATGATGGTTTTCCTTCACTATATTCATCCTTCCTTCATTTATTCATGGATACCCAATAATTTTGGAGGCATGAATCTTCTTGACATTCATGACTGTACCAAGAATGGTGACAGTCAGAATTATAACTGTCATCCCTTTACAGAACTCTTATCAAATTGAACACACCTTTTCAATTTTGACCAAACATTATTTATAAATACTCTTGCATCTCTCTTGACAGTTACCAACTTCTCAACTACCCCCTAGGACCGTACAATTTCCACTTTGCATCAATTACATTTTTTTGGCAACTTTTGCAATGTTGCATTTTACAACTTTTGGAACAATTTTTACATTTTCAACCAAATGACCTTATAAATTTGTCAAATCTCTCTAAACATGTTCAAGTGGATTATTAATGAATTTTTACCACCTTTTTACCCTTCCAAGGTTTAATTTCAATTATTTCACCTATTAGACCAATCTAAGCCTGTAACTAGGATATTTGAGGACACTTTTACATATTTGGCTTTCAAAACCTTACAAATTATTTCAAATAGACTTAAAACACTTAAGTGACCTTATTACATTACAAATACAAAAAATTTAGTCATATTGTGATCATGAATCCCCTGGCAGTGTTTGTGTCATGGGTGCTCCTGCACCAAGTTCCTAGAAATAAATGGTGTTATCCTATGTGATATGAAGTGAGTTCAGAAATACTAACTATGCAGATCGAACATGTTCTCGCATCTGAGGTAGATAAATCTGAGAAGAGATGGGGTACCTATGAAGAAAAATTAGCTAAGGTGAGATAAGAAAAGACCAGAGCCTTGAGGAATTTTTTTTTTGGACAAAATCATTCATGAATTTGGAGTTAAGGCACGATTTACTGAGGAAGAGGTGAGGGAAGTAAAGAGGAAATTGGCAGAATGATCTTCTATATTGGCAAGTGCTAGTACTTCATCCCTTCCACATCCTGAAGTTTTGATGACAACTACTACAGCTACTACAATCATTGAAGTAGACACCCCTTCATCATCTTTGAAGACGTCGCAGACAGTAACATTGGTTCCTAGAGTGAGTACTAGATCCACCAAACATAAATCACCACCTAAAGAACAGAGGACAAAGAGAGAAGGGAAGAAAGCTCAAAGTGATAGACAAGTATGGAAGCCCGACTTGAAAATGATTGAGAAGAGATATATTGATAATGGAAAGATGGTTACAATAGAAATATACTATGACACGTATGGGGAATCTGACAAAATTAAGATTGAAGATATTGTAGTATATCATTTACTTGTTTTCAAGAAAAATCTATTGGAGATTGAGGGAAATATACCTGAAGATTTGTATGGAAGATTGGAAATAAGAAACTAGTTAGCACATATTGAAGATGAAACTATCAGAAATCAAGTGATTGATAAAATTTTACCTGTGATATTTATGCAAGAAAGAGATGGAATATTTAAATAACTAAAACTATTATTGAGGACTAAAGCAAGGCTACTGAAAATCATGGCAAGAAAGTATGAAGATATTACTGAAGAGACTGAAAATCATGGCAAGAAAGTAAGCACTAGATCAAATACTTATGTCTACTATTCTTGAGAAGGCTACACCTCCTAAGACTACAATGCCTACACCCTTAGGAATGCTAGAGAGTTCAAGAGTAGCTGAGGCAAGTGTAGACACCTAAAACTGGGCAGGTGTTCTCTAATCAAGCAAATCTGCAAATCTCAGTAAATTGTACCAAATTACATCACAATAGATCAAGTCAATTCAAATGGACATTTATTACATCAAATTGGGACAAAATGAATTAAATCAAAGGATTAAATAACAAATGACATCAAATTATTAAATATAAGCCTAAAGGGATTAATCAAACTATATAATTGATTTTAATCAATTAATTGTATAGTTTATCAAAAATCAAATCTACCCTATTTCCCTAAATGACTAATTTAATTAGTTGATTAATTTTAATAAATCATAATATCTTTCAACATGAATTTGAGGAGCCAATGAGAATTGAGAAAGAAAAGAACATGGATCACTCCAAATTTGCAATCTCAATCACTCATTTTGAACTTTCAATCTCAATCACTCAAATTTGTCTCTTTGTCCCAACTTTTGAGAGAAGCATTTAAATTTTCCCCCCATTTGAAACCCTTTGAAATCCTTTCACTCAACCAAGGCTTAATCATGATCAATTGACTCTACCCCCTACACTTGGGAAAATCCTATAACTACAAGCCATTTTACAAGCATCATATCCTAGAAAATTTGAATGCAAAGCATCCATATTATAGGCATTTTCATAGCAATTGAGATCATTATCATAAAAATTGAGCATAATTGAGATCATTTTTGAGAGCATTTGAATCAAATATCATAGAAATTGAGAGAAATTGAGCTATATTAGGCAAATCTTTATCATATTTCTCATTCTAGGACTATCATTAGTAGAGATTAAGGCTGTGAGCTCTATTAACATACTTAGATAGAGAGCCATGGGATGCTTATTGATTTAATTGCAATTCTTGGCTTAATTTTTCTTTCTTATTCCATAGAATTGTAGTTAAATAAACTAATCTCATGAAGGTGTAATTCATTCACACACAAATATAACCCACCATGGGGCTTTGAGCCTCAATTCATCATTTTTTTTATCAAATTTTATGCATTTTTCCTTCATTTTTCTACTAACTTTGCACGTTGCAGGTCAAAATGATGCCTACAAGAAAAAAAAAATGCATGCTAGCAATGAAGTGACACCTACAAAATCTCTTCTCTTTCTGTCTTAAATTATTTCACCACCTATTAGACAAATTGTGCCACCTGTGCGCGTAAAGCGTCGCCTGCAAGTCAGGCAATCATGCCTATCAGCTTTATTTTCCTGCCTGCGAACTTTATTTTTTTGCAATTTAAATGCTTTGCACCGCCTGTTATATTTCTTTTCATGCTTGTGAGTTGTTAAGTAATGCCTAACTAACTCCAAAGTAATGCCTAGGTTACTGCAAAGCAATGCTTAGCCTATTGCAAAATAATGCTTGTTAGTTTTAAAATGACGCCTGTAGTTTGATGTGTTTTAGTGCTTGCAAATTGATAAATTTAGTTTTCTAATGTTTTGTTGTTTTGTTTCTATAGATGAACAGACACATAAAAGTGCAGAAGCCCGAATTGAGGGTCATAAGGCCAAGCAAGGAGGTAAAATCCAAAAAAAGTACTTCAAACAACTTCATAGTGCTTCAATTTTGGAAAATTTAGAAATAGAGAAGGAATCATATGAGAATTACATTAAAGTTAGTAGTGCTTAGAAGAAAATTTTTCCATCTCTTAGGTGATTTCATGCATTAAGTCCTTAAGTTTTTTTTTTGCAAATTTTACTAATAAAATTAGTTGCACTGTCAATTTCACTTTGAGTTTTCTTCACTTTGTTTGGTTGTGTTGACTAACTTGCTGGTGGAGCCGGAGAGGGAGCGTTTGCCACTAGGTGAGTGAGAAAAAACAAGCAAAAAACCTCAAAAAAGAACCTAGCCTTTGCTAGCATCAAAATAGGTATTTTTCATATCAAGATTGCTTTACTTAACTTGTGGCATTTTATTGGTATCTAGTATAATTAGGGACACCCTATTATTGTCCATTCCAAACAAAACATTAGGTATATGCTCTCAAATTTTCAAATTTGATGAAAAAGCCAAAAGTGTTGCATTCACTTGGTAGAAAGAAAGGGAGGAAATTGAACCACACATTTCAAATTTTACGAACCTCCTTGTCAAGAGGTTGAAAAAGAACAATAAGTGCTTGAAGTTTTTGGAATGAAGAAAAATAATAGGGATATGATCTTCACTCTTTGATTGAATCAAACTTTCAAACTTGTTGGACTAAGTTCATTTTCTACTTTCTATATACATGCTAGATAATTTAGAGACTTAGAGGGCCTGGCTCCTGAGTACATCCTTACGAGGATGGTGAGAGGGAATGACCCAAAGTGGGAGACAATCGCTTAAGCTGTGATACTATCTGATCGACTATAAACAAATGCACTCTTCCTTAATGCGTTGTAGTGACTAAATTGTGCTTAAGTTTCTTCACTTCCTCTAGTAGTCCTTTGGGATTGCGCAAAATCATACTTTTGTGCATGTGGGAAGCCCACAAGGGGGTAAAAGAACTTTCCATGATTTACAACGAAGTTGTTAACTAAAAACCTTTTTATGTAGCAAGATACCTTTTAGATCCAACATTGTTTAAAAGCCAAATCTGACTCTAGGTAGATTGTTTGGAAGATATTCTTGTACAAGACTCGTTAAAATAATTGAGAAGATACACTTAGTGTGTTTTAGGGTTATGATGCAAATTTGATGTGTGTGCTGTGTTTGGGTCTTTACTTTCAAGCAAGAATTTCATCCTTCAACTCTGATCATAGAAATTATAATTTTAAATCCTTAAAAACTATGAAAACCCAATTGAAGCAATAAAGTGACGTGTATAGACAATTAAACAATGCCTACAACAATTTTAGGCACACCTCTAAATAGAAGTCACACCTGCAAACATTGAAATATGCCTAACCCACTGGAAAATGACACCTGGAAGATTTTAAACACCGCCTACAAATGGCCAAACTCTGCTTGCAAAATGTAGAGTGCCACATACACAATTTCAAGTTACCACCTATGCAGTGTGAAGTCACGTTTACACAACAGTGAAGTGACACCCAGAAATAAAGAAGGGAAAACATGGGGCATTTCCTCAGGGTTTGGAGGAATTTTTAAAACATATTATGATACCCTTTTTAGAGTAATTTGTGTCCAATCTATTAGATATATCAAATTCCTTCAAATATCTATAATAATGAATCTATTTGAATGATGAATCAATCCTATGGAAAATGAAGATCAAAATATCCATAGGACTCAATATGATGAAGTAACTAAAGATTAAATAATGGAGGCATCCCAAGATCCCATATTTATGGAAATAATGCGCTTAATTTTGAAGAGGGATAAAGAAGCACATTTCTGAAATTTTTCTCAATTAGCATATAATCTTCCTCATAATGATGATATATCAACCTTAAAGAATGATGAGAAAAAACAAAAGGATACATCATGTAACAAGCCATCATTAAGATCAATCTGTCCTTTTCTTTATGATGATGGGCCATTTGTATCTTCATCTTCATCACGAGATGAAGTGTTTAAGTGCAACAAACCTATCTTGGATCAAGGGAAATTTCATGACCACCCTATTTGTGATCAAGATAATAAAGAGAATGAAGATCAACGTACCACTCTCAAGAAAGATCTAATGCACAAACCTCTATCTAGAAATATTTCTACCATATCCTTTACTCCTTTCATCCTTCATCCATCTCACAAAGCTTCACAACTATCCAAAATTCCTCCATCAAGGGTGAGCCTAATAATGATACTTTCCACGTTGACTATGTCTACCCTCAAGGGATACCTCTAAAATAAACCCAAGCTAACTTACATCTTTCTACAAATCATTGCCATTCTTCAAAGATCTTAGACCCTAAGCTATCATGTGCTTCAATGCTTATTCAAAAGGATTCTCCATCATTCCTCCAAACATTCCCCATGCATATCCAAACATCTACCTTGTGCTTAGAATTGGCTCCATGTCAAGAGGATAATCCAAAGTTTGAATAAAAAAATATCAATAAACCTCAAGATCAAGAGGATATACAATCTCCTCCCATATTTGATGAAGGTCCCATATCCATAGAATCTGATGATGATCCCCTTGCATCCTTTCATTTATTCCAAGCCGATATCCTTCAAGGTCAAGAACAAAGTATCCTTCCAAGCTCAATGACTTCTGCACTTCCCAAGCAAGATCAAGATATCCCTTCCACCATTTCCAATGAACATATTGAAAATCAAGAGAAAAGCACCCTCTCTACACCATCTAAAGATCCTTGTCAAGATCGAAGCATCCCATCAACTCCTTGTCATGATCATCCATATATACCTCAAGAAACCATCATTCCTCTAAATCCATTGCATGATAATAAATCCCTTCAAATCTTGGTTGATCCTATGAAATTTCTTCATGAGCCTATTGGTATAAAGATAAATCTTAAAGATGAGAACCTCAATAATGCAGCTCATTCAAAAGATATTGATATCCCTTTCACACCTTATCTCCCTCCATTAAAACACAACCATATGCCTTCACCATCCTGCAAATCCATTTTGGGTTCCTATGTCCCAAAGATAAAGTCTTCCTCCCTTCCATCCATATTAGGTCCCTATATTCCTCCATCAATCATTCCTACCATCCCTAGCTATCCATTCACTTACCCTATCACATATCAAGATCAAAAAGGGCACACATACTTGAAGAATGTCCAAACACCCATCCATATGAACCATCCATATTCTTCCTATTCACCCACAATTCCTAAGTCTTTTGGAAGTGATTTGGATGTGCAACATAAAAATCAGAAATTCAAGAATCCACGTGTATAAAAATCACCATTTCCCATCTAATCGACATGTGAAAGAAAATAAAAAAGAAAAATCAAAAGACCGCAAAGGTCCACCAAGCAAAAAGAAAAATTAAAGAAAATGTGGTTCCAAAATCCCTCATTGAAGAAATGAATTCTAAAGAATCACAAAAGAAAGAAAAATCAAAGACTATGTGGATTCCCAAATCACTTTTGAAATACTTGAACACAAAAGAAAAAGAAAAATTGACATTCAAGCTTCCAAAGGCTTCCATTTCGTCTCCTTGTAAATATTTTCCACTTTCCCAGTCTACTTTGGGTTCCTATATCCCAAAATCCACTATCTTAGTTGTATCCTCACCTTCTTCATCCATTGTTCCTCAATTCCACCACCCTTTAAAGTGTGTGTCAAATTTGATCTTGCCAACATTTACATCCACAACATACCTTCTTCTTATCTTGACATTAATTATCCAACACATAATTTCCATCTTTCCATCCCTCTTATCAAATATATGGCATAAAAAATTTACCACCATCTACACTTAACATCCATATGTGTCCTTTATCATCACCTTATTAATATCTTTGAGCATCCTAGCCATATTCATGGTTTATTATAGCATATATTTTAGAAGAGCATTGTCCAAAGATCCAGATGTTGGCAAAATTTTGAAAAAAAAAAAGAACAACAATAAAAAAGAGAAAAGTGCCTTGGTGAAAACTTGGTAAATGGGTGCCTTTGTAGAAAAATTAAAAAGAAATAAATCCGTCCTATGGTGAAAACCACTTTTTGTGGCACCTTGGACAAGTACTATGATGAAAACCTGGCAAATAGGCATCATGTGTAATTCCTCCTTGCACTCTACACTTAGGGGAAATTTTCATTAATGCTATCCTCCATCTGCCTATCATTTATCTCACTTGCATCCATATTCCCTCTTTTACCTTTGGTCTTGACAAGGTTGAACACATCCATGAGCATCAGGTATCTTGATACCGTTATTCTTTCCCATCATCTTATTCACTTGTTGCATCCATGTTACCCTATCATGATCTTGCTTATCCCAAATCTCCCTTCATTATTCCTCGACAGTCTTTCCATAATCCCAAATCATCCCCTCGTAGCCTCCATTACCCCTTTATCCTGATTGTGCTATCCTATCCATATCTTATCCAAATTGAACCTTGGTATTGATTAAAATGAAGAACATAAAATACAAAATTTGTTATCAAAAACCTCTTGACATGTCCACTCTTTTGGATCACTCACTTTCATGACAGCAGATCATTATCCCTTATGCTATCTAGAACCACATCATTGGTTTCCATTTCTTATCCAAAAGCCTGTTTCTCATATCCTTTTTCCTTAGCTTGGGTAATCTTGAGGAGATGGTCCCACGGGTCACTTTAGCATGCTTCATACATCATGGCCATTCCATTTCTAATCCATCAGCTTGCAATTTCATCCTTCATGTCCTATACCTTGCTAGACATTGGGGGAAAACCAATGTGATCTTTTTTGAGAGATGGTAAAATCCAAAAATCTTTAAAAATCCCAAAAAATTGAAAAAAATCTAAAAAATCCAAAAACATTAAAAAAAGAAAAAACAAAAAACAAAAATCTTACATAAAGTCTTTGAGCTGCATTGTCACATACTAGGTTTCATTTGCCCAAGATTCACATGGTCTAATTTTTCACTTGGGCGAAAAACATTTGTTTTGATACCAATAGATTAGATAAGTGCCACTTTTGGTCACATGTCAGAGAGATATTTTCAGAGCTTCAGAGGAGAGATATTTTGTTAAACCTTTAATGGATATGATTGTTTGAACAAAGCATTCGACCTCACAATTTGATCCTTGAGCTTCATGACCATATTAACATGATTAAAAATTGACAAAACCAAAATGATCAGAATGTTTGGAATTCTATTGAAAATCTTGATACTTGATGTAAAACACTTGAATTTTTTGATGATATTCATTAAATTTTCAATTTATGTCTTTTTAGCTAATTGATGATGTTTCGACTAGATTGCCAATGATGAAGACATGATAGTTTCTTGACTTTGAGTGACTGTTTTGAGGAAGATCCACCAGTTTATGTGAATTTGTCTAAAGACATGGTCATCAAAGAATCATCAAGGATTTTTATATAGGAATGAGGGTTAACCTTTGTTTTTTTACGCAAACGAATACCTTGGCTATTTAGATCTTTCATATATTAATACCAAAATCCACTTGCAACATTGAATCTGATGAAACCAGTATTCATATTCCCATAGTTGATTACTCAACTAGTGAGGGTTGTACTAATTTCCTAATGGTTACAAAAGTGATGAAAGCAGTATTCATATTATCATGATGTGGTCACTGATGATTGTACTTGCTCCTAGTTCCACAATGCTCAATGATTAAAATATATCTCTATTGCATTTCTTTTGCAAAAAGCTAGTGATAGGTAGTTGCATTGCATGGCATTCATATAGATTAATCTTGCATTATATTTTTTATGGGATTTTCCTTAATCAAGGAGGTGGAAGTTAATCATGGTTACATCATCAAATTCCTAATCAATCTCCTCAAATGTCTGATCCATCAAATTGATCAATGCTAAATCAAGGATATGATCAATATACATCTTCTCACCTAGGGGCAACCTCACCATCCGATCAACTAGGGGCAACCTAATTCTCTTCATTACCTGTACCTACATCTGCACCTGAATCATATCAAATGACCCTATATTAGCCTCCCACAATTAATCTTCCCATCAAATCCAATCAAATCAAATATCAATCAGTCAAATCATCTAATTGATCATATAACATCAATCATTTATCCTATCATCCATTTTATCATCTTAAGCGCATCAAATTTTGTAACTCTAGATATTGAGGAAGGAAAACAAATCCATTTGTTGATCTCTCTAGATCTTAAGAGCAAATTATCAGTTTATTCAATAAATCGTATCCGATTGACATCAATACAACATCAACAAAGTGATTCTGATTGACATCAAGTGATATCCAAACATCATCAACCTTATCTTAAACATCAACAACATTTTCTCAATCATAGCTATCTCTCATAACCAGGGCATTTTCAAATTGATTTTATCGGGAAACAAATCAAAATTTCCTAAACTCAATAAAATTATCCAAATCATTTTGATTCATTTCCTGAGGGGACATCATATCAGCATTATATCGGCATCAAGGATTCATATCGAGTTTTCTTTCCAAATCAGGGGCATTGTCCTATTCATCAAATCTGCATCAAACATCAATCAAAATCTGAGGCATTGAAATTTTAAACACCATCAGTGGGGCATTCTACATTTTATCAAATTAGTGATCATTCAAATTCATTTTATCAATATTCAAATCAAGGTTTTAAATCAAGTTTTTACATCTTGGCATTAGGTTATCATCGCATCTTATTAGCAATCACATCAAATTATCAATCATAGCATCAGGTTATCAATCATCACATCAGGTTATCAATCAATCAATCAGGCATAGAATCAGTGATTAGGACAAATAAACTTTCTTTGAATCAATGCGCTTTGCACATCAATTCAAAGAGGGGCATTTGTAGATACCTAAAACTGGGGATGTATTCACTAATCAAGAAAATTTGCAAATCTTAGTAAATTGTACCAAATCTCATCAAAATGGATAAGGTCAATTTAAATGGACATTTATTATATCAAATTGGGACAAAATCAATTAAATCAAAGGATTAATTAACAAATGACATCAAATGATTAAATATAAGCCTAAAGGGATTAATCAAACTATATAATTGATTTTAATCAATTAATTGTATAATTTAAATCAAAAATCAAATCCAACCTATTCCCCTACATGGCTAATTTGATTAATTGATTAAATTTCATAAATCCTAATATTTTTCAACATGAAATTGAGGAACCAATGAAAATTGAGAAAACAAAGCACATAGATCACTCCAAATTTGCAATCTCAATCACTCATTTTGAACTTTCAATCTCAATCACTCAAATTTGTCTCTTTGTCCCAACCTTTGAGACAAGCATTTAAATTGTCCACCCATTTGAAACCCTTTGAAATCCTTTCACTCAACCAATGCTTAGTCATGATCAATTGATTCTACCCCCTACACTTGGGAAAATCCTATAAATACAAGCCATTTTACAAGCATCATATCCTATAAAATTTGAATGCAAAGAATTCATATTATAGGCATTTTCATAGAAATTGAGATCATTATCATAGAAATTGAGCATAATTGAGATCATTTTTTAGAGCATTTGAATCAAATATCATCAAAATTGAGAGAAATTGAGCTAGATTAGGCAAATCTTTATCATATTTCTCATTCTAGGACTGTCATTAGTACAGATTAAGGCTAAGAGCTCCATTAACATGCTTATATAGAGAGCCATGGGATGCTTATTGATTTAATTAAAATTCTTATCTTAATTTGTATTTCTTATTCCATAGAATTGTAGTTAAATAAGCTAATCTCATGAAGGTGTAATTCATTCACACACAACAAGTACTGAGAAAAGTGAAGATGACATGCAACTAGATTTCTATGTTTCTGGTGTGCCTATAACACTTGACAATTCTCATGATGAGAAGGACCCTTTAGAAGGAAACATTGATAGTACTATGGCTAGAAGGGAAGAACTGAAAGAGGAAGAACTAAAATAGGAAGAACAAAAAAAGGAAGAACTGAAAGAGGTAGTACAGAAAGAAATGAAGCGGGAAGAAGAAACAAAAGATGAAGTCAAAATTGAGATAAACACATCTTCTATCTTATTGTTGGAAAGAAAATAAAAACCTATAGACATTGATGTTGATCGCATGGATGAGAATGAGTTAGTGAGCTTTGCTTTCACCACACTTACTAAAGAAAAAGAGAGATCGGAGCAGAAGAGTGACAAGAAGACTAAGGTAATGTCCTGAGAAATTGATACTGTGAATAAATTGCTTCCAATACCTATTATTCTCCAGTGTAGAGATGATATTGAAAAATTGAAGATGACACTTGATGATTTTGATGGTCACTATGAGAACTTAGTGAAGATTGTAGAAGATAAGGAAAAAAAGAGCTACTTAGAGAAGAAACTGATTGAAGTTTGCCAGTCTATCTCATGGGACTTAGGGATTCTAAGAACTCTTACAGAAAATACTAAGAGTTGTGTTGCACATGGCAAAAAGATATTCAGTTATTGCATGAACCCAATCAGACATGTTCAGAACATTGAGGACATTATTGCTAAGGACAGGGCAACCTTGAATAGTATGATGGACACTTGTGAGACCTCCTCACAATCTGTGATGGAGATGGACAACGAATTAACAAGAATTTTGGATAAGATAAGTGTGTTGGATATTGAAAAAGGGAGAGTCATGACAAGGTTTGGTTTGCTGAAGATTTTAATAACTCCTAATCTATCAATTCTTGAAACCCACTTATCTAACATGGAGAAGACTGCAGAAGCACTGACAAACTCTATGCCCACAAAGTTGAAAGCAACAGAGACAACATCATTTGCACTGAGTGGACTAATTCATGTTAGTCAGCTTTTGATTAAGTCACGGAGTGCAGAAGTGAAGATCTTGGAAGACCCTTTTCAATATATTGTAAAAATGGTAAGCAAGCACTAGTCTTATTACTTTTTAT
>MU226017.1:2743836-2762856 GCA_018584345.1 Thuja plicata
GTGTGTGTGTGTGTGTGTGTGTGTGTGTGTGTGTGTGTGTGTGTGTGTGTGTGTGGATTTCTATACTATCTTGTTGAGTTTGATAGCATTTATTCTCCAATTTAAAACAAGATTCCACTGCTCATGCATTTACATTAGAGCATCATGATAACATTGTAGAAGCATCTTAATATTATTATCCATTTGCAACATCATCCTAGCCACATTTATCATCCTCTTCGATATTTGTCCATGATCATTAAATTGCCCCCCTATTGGATTTGACTAAATGATAACAAAACCTTGACTAGGAAGTTCATAAAGGGTATATCCCAACACCATTCCACTTTAGGCTCATGTACATCAAGTTAAGATGCATCTAAAACAATTGTCAATTGTATACAATTTCATTTTTGTATGGCATATTCTATACCGGGCCAAATTTTCTATTACAAATCTAGACCAACAAAAAATTAATCTACATATAGATATTAACACATTTGCCACATCTTCAACAATATTATCTAGTCAATTTATTTTGATGAATATTTCTTATTTAATTTTTTGTTAATAAAATAATACATTATTAAAAAAAGGAGGTGATAGAAATACATAACATGAGTACAACGAAAATAAACAAGAGTCTATCCAAACTTCAAAATACATAGCACAATTAATTAATTTAAATCCTACCAATAATACAATTTAAAATTTGTATTCACCTTTTTAAAATAAAAAAAATAAAAAAAAATATGTACTCCTTTGTCCTAGATCAATTTTTTTTTCTCCAATTTTTTTGTAGGACACCTTAGTGGAGCGAATGGGCTAATGGACCTATTCTATGGTGACGAGTAAAATAAATTATGCACTGCTTTGTCCTACATGAATTTTTTTTCTCCAATTTTTTTAAGGAGCAAATGGGCTAATGGACCTAGTCTATGGTGACAAGTAAAATAAATTATGCACTCCTTTGTCCTACATGAATTTTTTTTCTCCAATTTTTTTTGTAGGACAAGTCAGTGGAGCCAATGGGCTAGTGGAGCCAATGGCTAATGGACCAGTCTATGGTGACAAGTAAAATAAATTATGCACTCCTTTGTCCTATATGAATTTTTTTCTCCAATTTTTTTTGTAGGACACGTCAGTGGAGCCAATTCGCTAATGGACCCAGTCTATAGTGGCGAGTAAAATAAATTATGCACTCCTATGTTCTACATGAATTTTTTTTCTCCAATTTTTTTTTAATATGATGACAGGTAAAATAAATTATACACTCCTTTGTCCTACATGAATTGTTTTTCTCCAATCATTTTTTTTTTTATATAAGACAGGTCAGTAGAGCCAATGGGCTAATGGACCCAGTCTATGGTGACCAGTCAAAATGGACCCAGTCTATGGTGACCAGTCAAATGAATTTTATGTTTTTCGAGGAATCACTAAATGTCTCCATAGGCCCGTAATTTCGTCTGTCCTTTGTGAGGATGAGATGATAACTGGCAATTGTGATTTTAATACACGTTAAATAGTTTAAATTCTTCTACTGCCCATCAAATAACGACACGTCTTTGCAGGGAATCTTAGACCGTAGTTTTCAATTAGTTTAAAATCAGAGTACAACAATTTTTTCCTCAATTAACGGGACGGGCATGGCTGACATGAGAAAACTCAGAAATTTAAATATTGTTAATTGGTGTAAAACGCGGGTAGGTGGGGTCGTGGAATCAATAAAATATGAGCTTTGACTTTGCATTGGATTCTCGTAAGGACATTTGTTGAGCCTTTTATTTGGTTTGAAGCGTAGGTTTTGATTCACATGCTGTGTAAGGGAAAGAGTTCGTGATCGTTTAAGGAAAAGTGCAGAGATAGTTGAGCGTTCGAAGCTTACCACTCGCCAACAACTGTGTTTGCTAAAGCTTCAAATTAGATCTCCATTGTTTTCTCAGTATTAATCAGGTACACCACTCTTCCCTCTCTTCAAGATCTAAAAAATATGCTTCCAACTTCAAACAATTAATTTTTGTCTTCACATTTCTTTTTCAACGTATTTGGGATCTGTCTATTGCCCTTCTTTTTTCCTCCATTTATGAGTTCGCCATGAACTTGATTGATCTTGATTGGTGGTATTAGATTCTCGAAATTCTATTAAGTACACATTTAGCTGACCAAATGGTAAAAACTACTACTCTGTAGTGTACAGTACATGAGTAACAAATGGTTTGTTTCCCCACCGCCCACGCAGCTAATGATATAATGGATCCCTTAACTAACTACAGTTACCCCACGTCCCACAATATCCACATCCCTTGCTGACGCCCCAAATTAGAAGCCTCCAGCGCTTATAGTTTGTTTTAAAGCCAGCGTCTATCTAGCCATCAAGAATCTTATAAAGAGTGTTTAAAAAAAAAAGAAAACGCCAGGTTCCTCTTTGGTAAGTTTTAGATTGCTGATGATTAGATAAATGCCTCCTCTTTTAAGTGAGTATTGGAAATAAGTCAAATCAGATCAAAGATGGATTCTTTATTATTTTTTCCATGCAAAAACAACCAATTTCATATAAGAATAATATGGTAATTCTTATTTCAATGAGCACCTTGTATGTTTTTTTCTATTAAAAAAAAATTAAATGTACATTTTTCTTTAGAATTTCTCATTCTGGTGTCTGTGCTCTCATTTCTATTATGTGATTTATGTAAGTCAAAACAATTTTATTAAATTAGAAAAGACTTATTTTTTAATATCATTTAGTTTAATAGTTAAGTATTATTGTGAATGAGATGTAAAATCATTATTTGACTATGTAACCATTGAATTAAATGATGTTTAACTAGAATGAAAAAAAGAATAATTATAGAAGATCCACACATAATGATCTTATGAGATAGTGCAAGGTCCAATTTGAGAGGACATAATTTTATAGATATCACTTTGTACGTTCAACTACAATGAATATGTAGCCCATAGAAAGAGAATGCAAAGAAGATTAAGAAGTGGGAGAAGTTTGAGAAAGACAAAACTCCACTAAGAAGAATCAATGTAGATGTGAAGAAACAAGTCGAAAATGAGATATACAAGCACCAAGATCACATTGGAGCGTTGACATATGAATTAAAATGTGTGGCATTATGTTTTGTGGATTACATACATACTATTATATAGGTAAAACTAAATATAGCTTACAATAAGATTTAAAATTTTACTCTAGCTAAATTAAACGTTAATCTAATGAGTTAAGAAGTAAAATATTGATATTAAAAAAATGACATAACTAAAAATGAATATGGGGCTTATTTAGTTTTTGACTTAATATAATCTTTGATATTTTTTACCAAATTAATATATTTTGACAAACTTGACTAAAATTTGAGATTTGATATTTGAATAGCTATGAAGGGGTTGCATGAGGGATCTTTTGAGATACATGTTGTTTGGAAATAATTTGCACCTACAGATTTCTCTTCAAACAAAGTTGTCCATGTGACTTAGTTTAAGTGGTGTCATTTTTCTTTTTTATATTGAGATATATGGTGTACACCTATAGATTAGTCTTAGGATATAGTTTTCTATGTAGCTTTATTTAAGTAAGTGGTTTTTCTTTTGATATTGAATTGTGGGGTATTTAGTCTTGCACCAAAAATGTAATGGTCATAAAAGTAATTTTACATATCTACTATAGGAAGAAGCAAAACTATGGAACTCTTTTATTGTAGTCACATGTTAATGTATTAAGATAAAAATAAAGTAAACTAGAAGCATAGCTCTCTCTCTCTCTCTCTCTCTCTCTCTCTCTCTCTCTCTCTCTCTCTCTCTCTAATGGAATGAAATGAAATACTGAATTTTTCTCCGTGGACGTCATTGGGAATGGAATTACTTCTCTTCCTTTAATTCAAAGAAGTTGGGAATGGTCTTTCATCTATACTACTCTCATATTTAAGATTTTATTAGGTTGATATTGGGAAAGTATTGCCTAAACTCAATCCATTTACACTTTTTACTAAAGGGGCCTCTTATTTGCTAACAGTGTGCATGAATGTTCCCCAAGATCATTCAATAGCTAGGATGCTAACTTTGCCTTATATCCAACCCTGCATTTTCAATACTTCTTCTCTAGGTTTTGCTTTAGCTAATCACTCTTTGGACACTACCTTTTGATGTAGCCCAAAAACCCTCAAGAGAAAATACTCATAAAATACACAAAAATATTATAGAATGAAATAAAACTCCTACTTAATAAAATTCCAAAAATTACCATATTTGACAGATTTTTGGGAAAAATAGATTTTTTCCATTTTTGGTCATTTTTAAAACTCATCCTATGAATCCTGATTTTTCCCAAGAAAAAATCCCAACTAAGGCAAGTCGAATTGCCAACTAATCCATGAAATCAAAAACATGATTTCAGATTTATTATAAAAAAAAAACTCAAAAAATTGGAAAGAAATAGAAAAAGCTAATTTTGGAGGTCAAGATGAAATTTCAAGCTCCCAAAAAATAGTTGAAACAACCACCAACAAAGCTAGCTAATTTGGAATTGCCATTAACTCTAGCTCATGAATCCGCCTGTAAAATTTCAGCCAAAACCCACATCCAAGCCAAAACTTATGACCCTCTGAAGCTCCTGCATCATTCTCCCTTGCTTGAAAAGAAAGCAGCTCCTGCAAGTTCCTATTCTCAAACTGCTTCCATTTAGGCTCATCTATCTTCTTCAAATCCCATTCTGTAATCCAGGTGCTATCTACTGCTGCCAATCCTTCCCACTAGACAAGATATTTGTGGTAGTCACCTTGACGAGTTTGAATTGTGCTCTTGTCTAGAACATGTTTGACCTTTTCCTTTTTCTTGATTGGGACAGTGTGTGTCCAATCCACCTCATCCTCATTTTCAATAGAGGCATCATCACCATGGAAAGTATATAAATCAGAGATGTTAAACATAGGAGAAATATCAAAACCACTCGGGAGCTCTACCTCATAATTATTATCATTAATCTTCTTCAGAATCTTGCAGGGACCAATTTTCTTATATTTCAGTTTGTGATAAGTCCCGGTAGTTAACCTCTCCTTGCATAGATAAACCATCACTAGATCACCTGCACTAAAAACCTGATACCTTCTAGTAGCATCTGTAGAAGCTTTATACCGCTCATTGTTGTCTTGTAACTTTTGTCTTACATCTGCCTGTAATTGGAAGAGTTGTTCAGCAAAGGCTTCTCTATCATCACTAACTCTATCACCCAAGGGAAGTTGCACCAAATCGAGAACACCCTGAGGATTTTGACCATAAACAACTTGAAATGGTGACTTATCAGTTGATCGGTTCACAGAGCTATTATAAGAAAATTCCAGCTGGGGTAATGCCAAATCCCATTGCTTGGGCTTCCCTCCAACAATATATCGCAACAAATTACCCAAACTTTGATTGACCACTTCTGTTTGGCCATTAGTTTGTGGATGATAAGCACTACTAAACTGTAACTTTGTCCCCATCTTCTTCCATAAGGTCCTCCAAAAATGACTCAAGAACTTAGAGTCCCGATCAGAGGTAATTGTTTTTGGAACCCCATGAAATCTCACTATTTCAAAAAATAATAACTTAGCCACACTAGTGGCATCACTAGTTTTTTTACAAGCAATGAAATGAGCCATTTTTGAGAATCTATCCACAACTACAAAGATAGAGTCATTACCTCGCTGTGTATGTGGCAGTCCCAATACAAAATCCATACTCAAGTCTATCCATGGTCATATTGGTACTGGTAATGACATGCACAAACCAATGTTCTAGGTTTTCCCTTTGGCTACTTGACAAATTTGACACCTTTCCACAAACCTGGTGATATCTCTCTTCATCTTTGGCTAGTAGTACTTATCTTCTACCAAGGCTATTGTTTTATCCTTCCTAAAATGCCCAGTCATACCACTGCTATGAAATTCTTTGATAATATTTTCCCTCATTGAGCCTATAGGACCGCACAACTATTTTCCCTTGAATAAATAACCATCTTGCATAAGATACTCACCTTGAATAGTGTCTGTGTGCCCAGGTACTCAATTCTTCAACTGATCAAAAACTTCCCAAAAGTCACTATCAGATTCATACAAGTTCTTGATTGCCTCAAAGCTAACTACTTATATTTCCATGATGGTGAGAAGCACAACACACCTGCTTAAGGTATCTGCAACTTGATTCTGTTTCCCTGATTTATGCTTCAAAACAAAAGTAAACCCTTGGAGGAAAGAGACCCACTTTGCGTGTCTAGTGTTCAATTTCTTTTGTGTGTTTAGATATTTTTAGAGAAATATGGTCTGTAAACAACACAAATTATTTGGGTACCAAATAATGCTTCCAATGTCTCAGAGCTTGCACAATTGCATGGAAATCTATATCATATGTAGAATATTTCATTCACACATCATTCAATTTTTCACTAAACAAGGCAATGGGCTTACCTTCTTGGCTGAGTACAGCACCAATGCCCACATGTGAGGCATCACAGTCCACTTTAAACACTTTATCAAAATCTGGTAAGGCCAATATAGGAGCTTCAGTGACCCTCTTCTTTAGATACTGGAAACTCTCTTCAGCCTCTTTGGTCCATGAAAACTCTTGACCCTTAGTGCAATTTGTCACAAGTGCTACAATGTTGCTAAAATTATGAATGAACTTTCTATAGAAAGTGGCCAAGCCATGAAAACTTCTCACCTCAATGATACTACATGAACTACGCCATTCAAGAATGGCTCAAACTTTCTCTGGATCCATGCTGATACCATCTGCAAAAATGACAAATCCAAGAAAAACAAGGCTTGCTTGCATGAACCTACACTTCTTCAAATTAGCATAGAGTTTCTCTCTTCTTAATACCCCCAATATGATCCTCAAGTGTTGTAGATGTTCTTCCCTTCCCTTACTAAAAATCAGTATATCATCAAAATAAGCTACTACAAACTTGCCAATATAGGGACGCAACATAGTATTTATGAGTCTCATAAAAGTGCTAGGTGCATTTGACAAACCAAAAGGCATAACCTTCCATTCATACAAACCATCCCTAGTTTTGAAAGTAGTTTTCCATCCATCTCCTTCTCGGATGCGGATTTGGTGGTACCCACTTTGTAGACCGATCTTAGTGAAATGTGTTGCTCTAGCAAGAACATCCATCATATCATCCAAACGAGGGATAGGAAAATGATACCTGATGGTTATCCTATAGATTGCTCAACTGTCTATGCACATCCTCCATGTTCCATCCTTCTTTGGGGTTAGTAATGCTGGTACAGCACAAGGGCTCATACTTTCCTGAACTAACCCTTTATGTATGAGCTCAATTACCTATTTGTTCAGTTCTGCATGTTGTGTCGGACTCATTCTATAAGTTGCTTGATTGGGAAGACTTTCTCTTCGAATAAGATCTATATGATGTTGGATATCTCATTTTGGGGGCAGCCCATTAGGTAGTTCCTCTGGAATGACATCTGAATACTCTTCTAACACCGTAGCTACTTCTGGTGGTATTTTCAAGTCCCCCTCTTTCCCTCTTTGTACAACCAATGCATAACAACACCCTGTTACTTTCATCTCCTTGACAAGTTCCTTTTCGGATAACATGCTTTCAGCTTTTCCTTCATTCCTGAGAGGTAACAGGATTACCTTAGACCCATCCTTCCAGAAAGTGTAAGTATTCTTCTCACCATTATGAATAACATTTCTATCATACTTCTAGGGGTGACCTTATACGACATGGCATGCATCCATTGGAATCACATCACACCATAACTCATCCTTGTAGACCTTTCCTATGGAAAATTTAACAAGGCACCTCTTATCTACTATAACTTCATTTCCCTTTTTGAACCATGCCACCCGATAGGGATGAGGGTGCTTTTCACACTAGAGATTTAGTTTCTCTATCATTTCTTTAGAAACCATATTCTCACAACTGCCTCCATCAACAATGAATTGACATACCTTTCTACCTAAGGTGCACCTTGTTTGGAATATGTTGGTTCTGAGCCATGAATCATCAGCACCTTTCTCCTCTATATCTTCCTTTGCTAGGATAATCATTTTCCTCCTCATCATGAGACTTACTCTGATATCTAGAGACACTTCTTGTTCTGATTCTTCATTGTCAACCTAGGCTAGGTTCACTCTCAATGGCCCTCCTTGGTTTCCATCTTGCATGTTATAATTGGAACACTCGAAGGGCCTGTGTCCTTCTTCTCCACATCTAAAACAAGTGAATGGTCTTCTCTGGCCTTCCCATCCTCTTCCATTTCCATAGCCTCTCCCACGTTGAAACCCTCTTCCTCTTTGTTGATTCCATGGATTCAAATGGGTTTCTTCTTGTTTCTCATTCCCTTGACTGGAACTTGAGCCCCCTTGAAACAGAGTTGATGTACCTCTTTGTCCTCCTCTATTCCTTTGATTATACTGCCTATTTTTCTTTTCTTCAGCCTTTAGATCCAACTAATAGGCATCCTCCATACAGTTGATCTGATGCATGCTTAGTTCATCGTGAATACTATATTTCAAACCATTTAAATACCTTACAACCATCTGTTCACTACTTTCTTGATGTTCTATACAGATGGACAATTTGTAAAATTCATCTGTATAATCTTGCACAGAAGACAAGTTCTATTTCAAATTCTGAAACCTTCGGAAGAGTGTTTGAGCATAATCCACTGGCAAGAATTTTTCTCTCAGCTTTCTATTCATTTTTCTCCATTTCTTGAGTTTATCCTTCCCTTTCTTTGTCCTTTCATTTTATAGATGATCCCACCAGATCATCTCATGTCCCTTTAACTTGGTGCATGCAAACCTCATCTTATTTTCTTCTATCATAGACTTCCATTCAAAAAACTTCCCCATCTTGTTTAACCAATCTATCACTTCCTCTGGCTTAAGACTACCTGAATAGTCTGAAACATCAACCTTGATTGCTTCATTTTTTCCCTCCAAGACTCTGAGCAGCCTCTCTTCAAAACTCACTGCTTCTTCCCGTCCTTCTTCTATTCCTTTAGCTCATTGGTTCACCTCTCAATCAGATTCATCTTCTTCTCTTTGTAATCCATTGTTTTCCAATCGGTTCGTGAGTTCTGCTACTTGTCTTTGCAAGCTTATCATATCTCTCTATGTTTGGGTAAGACCTCTACCTCTTCCTCTTCCTCTTCCTCTTCCAGCCATCATCCTGCACTGATACCAAATGATGTAGCCCAAAAAACCTCAAGAGAAAATACTCAAAAAATACACAAAAATATTATAGAACTCAAATTCTGATTAACCTCTCCAACTTGCTCTACTCTACAACGAAATAAAACTCCTACTTAATACAATTCTGAAAATTACCATATTTGGCAGATTTTCAAGAAAAATAGATTTTTTCCATTTTTGGTAATTTTTAAAACTCATCCTATGAATCCCAATTTTGACCAAGAAAAAATCCCAACTAAGGCAATTCGAATTGCCAACTAATCCACGAAATCAGAAACATGATTTCAGATTTAAATATAAAAAACAAAACTCAAAAAACTGGAAAAAAAAATTAAAAAAAACCAATTTTGGAGGTCAAGATGAAATTTCAGGCTCCCGAAAAATGGTCAAAATGGCCACCTAAAGAACTGGTTGAGTTGGAATTGCCATCAACTCTAGCTCACGAATCCGCTTGTAAAATTTTAGCTAAAACCCACATCCGAGTCAAAAGTTATGACCCTCTGAAGCTCCTACATCACCTTTCCCCCAATTGGAGGCCTTTTGGAATTAGATTATCTTGCTGCTAATGGTTTATCTATTGTGCTTTTGTGTGTAATCAGGGAAACCTAGTTTGTTACAACTTTGATGAAATCATCAAAATGTTTCAGCCACTTTTGGGTTACATTGATGTGGCTCTCACAACAATGGCCTTGGATTTCTTCCTTGGTATTCACAAGCTCATCACTATCTTAGTAGATGTAGTAGAACCACTGCTTCTTGTAACTCTTTTGTAGCAATTTACACTAGAAACTAGAACAAGCACCTAGTGGAGATTTCTATTTTAATTCTTAGCTCATTCTCATATGTCAGGGGCTCTTTTTTTTTGTAGCTGGATTATTGATTTTGGTGGGTTAGAGGTCCCTACCTCATCTTTCTTATCGATTCATGTAAGTTACTAATAATTACAAATATATTTCATCGTTTAAGTATGTGATTTAAGAACTTAAAGATATTATTTTGGCTAGTGACAATGAATATTGTGGATTTGTTATGTACACAAAGCTAAACAAGTGGTCAAATAAAAGTCAAATCTATAATACTTATTCATTACACATCAATACGAATACATTACAATTATACAACAAAATTGTATAAATGTTTTTCTCAATACTTAGGCACACACAACTATGCTTAGCAAAAAAGATTGCACAACTCTAATTAAATATTCGAAGTTTAACTACTAAACTAAAAATGTACCCCTACAAATACATGTGAAAATTTTATTAATTTCACTTTTAATAAAGATTTTTTTAAATTCTGTCTAAAGCGTTCCTAGTGTCATCTCTTTGTAAAGATATACTTGTTTATTTGGTGAGCGGTAAATAGCTGAATTATTTCTAAACATTTTTGTATTGAATTAAGGCAAGGAAATTTAAACTTGTACGTTTCTCTGGTGTCCAGGTGAAGTTGATTAAATTATTATATGGCAGAGGAAAACAATACAGTGACACTTGAAATAGTTATCCAAGAAGATGAAGATAAGGAATGGTTGCTGGAAGACAGCAGCGAACCTAAATCATGGATTAACCAAGTTAAAAGCATACGTAATTCTAGAGAGTACAGAAAGCGAAAAACGTCTGCTCATGTATGTATATATCAGGTCCCTGAATTTATAAAGAGAACCAAACGAGAAGCCTATGACCCTCGGGTTGTGTTTCTTGGACCTTATCATCACAAGAAAGACCAACAGCTGACTGCAATGGATGAATTCAAGCTCCAAGCAATAGACAGAACCTTGGAAAGGCTCCCTGGTATGACTATAGTAATGTTACTAAACAAAGTTAAAGGGATAATGAAATATATCAGAGATTCCTACGAAGATTCAGCCATTGAATGGGATGACATTCCTCTTGCCTGGATGATGACCATGGATGCGTGCTTTATTCTCGAGTTCCTTCAAATGGAATTGCTCGATTCAATTCTCGTTTTCTGCCCCCGAAGAAGTGATAACATTAAAAGGCAAGAGATTGTATTGGACATTATGAAGCTAGAAAATCAGATTCCTTTCTGTGTCCTGCAAACGATCCTAGAATTGGAGAGTAGGGACGCTGGAGCAGTGCCGGCCTTCTTAGCCAAAAAATTAGATGGCCTCATCGGCGGGTTTTTTCGAGGCTATCCGTTTTCACTGGAAGAAAATGAAGATGTGAAAGCGGAATGTAATAGAGTCAGTGAAAGCGAAAATGTAATTACGAGACTTATTAAAGGAGGTGTAAGCCATCTATTGGATTTGTCAAGGCAGGTGATTGCGAATCTGTTGTCGAATTCTAATTCTCCTTGTGAGCATGATATCCCCACGAAATGCTGTGCTTGCAATTTTCAGTGCGGTGGTTCTACTTGCATTGCCTCTCCAAGTGGCGTTGCTTGTTTTAGAGGGGCAAGCACGACGTCTATAATTCGTTTGCTGCGTTCGTCTTCTTCAGTAGTAGGGGCAACCACGACGTCTATACCTTCAGCTGAAAAGTTGCAAAATGCTGGAATTAAACTGAAGCTAAGCACTAAAGGAGATTTCCATTTTAAACGCAGATTTTTCCTACGGAGCATCCTTTACCTCCCTCAAATTATTGTTGGTAATGAGACGGAGATATTCTTGAGAAACCTTGTGGCTTATGAAGAGTGTCAAAGGCAGGAAAACTCCCAAATCAAGCGTGTAATTTCGCACATCATGTATGTAATGGATAACTTAATTGATTCCAAGGGGGATGTTGTGCTGTTTCGGAGAGCGGATATTATAAAAAATTATCTGGGGACTGATGAGGAAGTGGCCAAAATATTCAATGATTTGTGCGTTGGGGTTACTTACAAGGATGATTTCAAGGAAGTTTTGAAGCATGTTAACGAGCATTACAACAGCAAGCTCAAAGTGTGGATTAGCGAGTTCAGGAAACAGCATTGTTCAAGGCCATGGTATATAATCTCTTTAGTGGCAGCCGTAATACTTTTAGGGCTGACGCTCTTGCAAACATTCTATACAATGAAAAGTAGTTAATTTCCAATCCTAGGATCGCTCTTCGTAGATACATTGCACTTTGGAGTTTCATGCTTATTATTATAATAATTATGGTTATGTTTCTTGCATTAATAATAATTCAAAGGTTATCTTGTAACCTTTATTTTAATTAAATAATAGTTGTTTTTATATGTTTTTATATATGAATATTTATGTATATAATATTGTATGTCAAGTATTCATTTAAAGAAGGTTTAATAGTTTCTACTATAATTTATAGATTAATGTTAATTAATGTAAGTTTCTAACAATTCCGTGAATCATTCATAATATTGATATATTCTATAAATTATGATAACATGGGCATGTGTAGAAGGATGAGGATCAAAAAGTGCTCACAAACACTTTTTGGTCCATTTAAGATAGAAGGAAACTGTGTTATAACATGCTCACATTATTTCATTTAAAAAAGAAAGATTTAGCTCATTTGAACCCAACTCATATGTTTACAATTGTTAGAGTAAAAGCGCGTTTGACTCTAGGTCCCTTTTCACTCCAATATTTCGGATCATTTATATTGTTTACGTGTCTCAAGTCATATGATGAGGACACATATCACGATATCCTTTCCTCCTCACCTAGGACTTCTCTAGTATTGCTTTTTTCCTTTTCCTTTTTATAAGGATTTATTATACCATACTCCGTCCAATGAGATTTTATATCAATATGATTCATATTTCTAGGTCCATTTGACCTTCATAATCTATTTATTTCTATATGTGATAGGTGTTTGATTGTGGGTGTTATTCAAGAGTTATGAGGTTGAGGGATCAACACCAACGTGGCACCCATTCTCTAGACCTTTGATCATCTATTCAACTTTTAAGAGATTAGAAAATGGAAAAAAATTCCACAAATCGTGGAGCCAAACAATCCTCACTATTATATTTGGCATGCCCTAAACCTACAAATCAATTGTTGTTTCATCAAAATTAAAGGTATTTTTTTTGTGAGGCATTTTCATTGATATTATTTCTAGAAATTGAAGCTCCATTTTTTTCTTAGATTATTTTTCCTAAGAGATTATCTACTTACAAAAATTATAACAATATAGAAAACAAATTATTTCTTACCATTAATCAAAACAAGCTCTTAATCTTCTAGAATTTTAAATATTTAAATTTTCTTCTTTAAAGCCAACAATAGTCCATAAATCAATGTTTCTTATTCAACAACATTGTTAGTTCACTAAAACTATGCTTTGTGAGTAGCAAGAAAGGATCTCCCATGAGGAGTAATTGGTTCAACTCCTAGCTCTACTCCTTGCATGTACTTGGATCTATTGAATGTCAAAGTCTAGATTTCATCCTTAACTTTTTTGACATTTTTTTGACAACTTGGTCCTTGAATTATCTTAAGGAGAGGCATTTATAACTAGTTCTTGGATAATTTTTTACTTCTTTTACTTCCACTAGTTTTTTTCTTTTCCAAATATTGACTCTTCACCTCAAAAAGTAATTGAGTAGAATGAATAATTTCTCTTCATCGCTGATTTGTCACATATTTTGCATGTGCATTAGTTATCTTAAATATTTTTAACCTTTCATAGAGATAGTTTTTAACCTTTTCTACCTCCCTTTATTTGAGATGAACTTCTCTAAGCTTTCCAAAATTCTCCATCATCATTCATGTAAGAGCTGTAATTTTATTCAATGAGTAAATCAAAACAAAGAGTGGTTCTATTATTATTGTTGCAATTCATTTGAAGTAAATTATTTCATTTGCTTGATAACTTCATAATTGTTACTGATACACTCCAAATTTGAGTTTAAACTAAAATGCTTCATTATTCTAGTTATACTCTCTTTGATCAAGTGTTTCATTCATTGTCATGTATTAATCCTAAGCTAGTTAGGAATCCCTCTCCATGGTAGCCACATATGAGAGAAATCAATTGCCATATAATTTTCAATCTTTGACCAATATGCGGTCAATAACATTCTATAATATTATGCGATGTCTACTATATGAGTGCTAATATAGTGTTGGATCTATGATTTTTTTATTGGCTAATATTTGGCAAATGTTTACTAGTTAAAATTTGGGAATGAAAGTTTGGCTAGTGGTTCAAACTTGAGGTAACATTAATTGCCACATTTTACAAAACATTATTTTGGTCTTATTTAAATATCCAGAGTATTTTCATTATTCACTTTTCATACTCAAAGTTTCAACACAATATTTGATAAATAAATTAGATAAGTGTGCCTAAAATTTATTTTATTTTAGAATCTAAATTAATTCACCAAACTTATATTATTATTAATAGTTACTTTAGGGTGATATTACCGATATTCATGAAATATTGTTATTAATTTTTAAAACATAATCTAATGGCCCTCATAGTATTCCATGAGGTAAAATATACCTTTAGTTTGTAATCCTTATTAAGGGTTACAATTTGTTTTGAACCGTCAATCTTAGTGGAAGTCAACAGTTTAAAAGCAAATTTTGACCCCATGAGCATTACAAAATGTGAGATTATCTCACAAAATATAAATAGGGTTATTAGATTATTTTAAATTAATGGTAATAATAAAATATTATAAAGTTTATCCCTTAAACACATTAGTAATTTCCACCTTTGAACCTCTAATTTTAGCTTGCGTCGATACTTTTAGGGTTGACCCTTTTGCAAACAATCTATGCTATAAAAATTAATTTACAATCCTAGGATTGATCTTTGTAGATAAATTGTACTTTAGAGTTTCATGTTTATTATTATAATTAGGATTATGTTATTTGTATTATTAATAACTGAAAGGTTATCATGCCACCTTTATTTTGATTGAAAAATAGTTGTTTTTATATAATATTTATGCATATAACATTGTAGGTCAAATATATTAACATTCACATTTAAAGGAGGTCAAATAGATTCTAATACAATATATAGATTAAGGTTATTTAATGTAAGTTTCTAAAAACTATTTGGATCACTCATAATTTTCACATGTTTCATAAGTTATCATAAAAAGGGCATATGTAGAAGAATGGGGAATGAAAAAGTTGCTAAAACCACTTTTTGGTACATCCAAGACATAAATAAAGTGTGTTATAACATGCTTGCATTATTTCATCTTTAAAAAAGAGATTGAGATCGTTTGAACGCAGCCTCATATGTTTACAATTGTTATAGTAGAAATGTTGACCCTAGGTCCCTTTTCACTCCAATATTCAGGATTATTTAAATAGTATATTTTTTTGTCTCAATTCTTGTGACGAGGAAACATATCATGATCTCCTTTCTTCCTTGCCTAGAGCTTCTCTACGGTTTTTTTTTTAACAATTTCTTTTTATAAGGATTTATTATACCATACTCCAACCAATGAGATTTTATGTCAATATGATTCATCTTTCTACATCAATTTGACCTTCATAATCTATTTAAATTTATTTATATGTTGTAGGTGTTTGATTGTGGATGTTATTCAAGAGCTACGAGGCTTAGAGATCAACTCCAACATGGCATCCACTCTCTAAATCTTTGATTATCTATTCAATTTGTTATAAGTGTAGCTATTGTTGTACCAATAGATCGATCTGTCAATGCCCATTATAACCACTAGACTTATTGAATTCATGAAAGGTAATTAGTCCCTTTTCATGAAGCCTGAGCAGAGCGATGACTATTTTTCCAACAAGATCATCTCCAACAAGATCATCTCCAACATGGCATCCACTCTTTATATCTTTAATTATCTATTCAACTTTTAAGAAATTAGAACATGGAAAATAATTCCACAAATCATGGAGCCAAATAATCCTTGCTAGTGTATGTGCAATGCCATTAACCTAAAAATAAATTATTATTTCAACAAAATCAAAGGTAAAAATATTATGAGGTGTTTTCATTGACATTGTTTCTATAAATTGAAGCTCCAAATTTTTCTTTGAAATTTTTCCCTAAGAGATTATCTAGTTATAAAAATTAAACAATATAAAAAAAAATCATTTCTTACCATTCATCAAAACAAGCTCGTAATCTTCTAGACAATTCAATATTTTAATTTTTATTCTTTAAAGCTAGTGATAGTCCATAAATCAATGTTTCATATTCAACACTATTGTGAGTTAAGAGAACTATGATTTGTGAGTATGAAGAAAGGATCTTCCATGTGGATTAATTGGTTTGAATAATACCTCTACTCCTTGCATGTACTTGGATCTATCAAATTTAAAAGTCTAGATCTGGCCCTTAACTTTTTTTGACAACTTGGTCCTTGAATTATGATGCAGAGCGTCTAGAGTTCTAGTGTTTCCTTCTCCCAATATGCTTATGACTTCTTCTAACCATCCAATGGTTACTCCTCTATGTGTTATTCACCAATAAGGATCTCCTAGAACCTCCCTACAAACTTGCCTCCTAGGTGTAGTTGACTTGATAAAGACACAAAATTCATCCAATCCCAACTAATCTAACTAGTTCAACATTCTTCTTAATACTTCACTAGAACTTCCCCTAGATCCCCAAACCCTTTCTTATGATCTTCTCCATACACCTCATAGACTCTTTCCTATGTTCTTGACCCATTAAAAGTCTATTGGAAATATTTCCAACACTTCTGGATACTTCAACAATCCAATTATTGTCAATATCCACTAGTAGGCCTAATTAGGCCTATTCCTAGTAGGTCTATTTTCACTGTTTTGAGAGAAATGCTCCAAATTCTCCCAAACAACCTCACATAAGACTTTATAAATCTGAAATATATCCACTATCCCTTCAATAATCCAAACCACAGTTTCTCAATGCACCTACAACCCTAATTACTATCAGGCCCTAGTTTTTGGCCTTTGTTTTAGGCCTCTGGACCAGTCAGTGCAAATCGTATTCAATTTGTTCTTTGAAATTATTTTAACCATCTAAAACCATTTTATCCTTCAAGTTGACACATTAGGGCTTCCACAAATTCCACTAAGTCATCCATCCAAGATCATGGGTGCTCGATTACAATTCAATCTTTACCCTATCCAGGCTCACCTACTCCTCGCAGTCAGCCATAGGCCTTCACTCCAAGCTTAGGAATTCAATTTAAAGAAGAAAAAAGGAAACAAAAATCAATATTTATAGACCCTAACCCATCTTCTCACATGGTTTCATCCATTTTCAACCATGGATGCTTAGGTTAGAGCCATTTTTTGCTCCTGCAACTCTGCAAATTGAACTTGCGGACACAGTGGCCTAAATCCTAATGTAACTCCACACTACTTTAGCTTGAACTGAAAATAATATATGAAAAAGAAAGATAATATAAATCACTACACCCCCATGGGGTCATATCACCTAATCTAATCCGTACACAATCGTACAGAATGTAGAAAATTGTCATTACAAGGATTCTCAGAAATACATCCGTGTAGAATGATCACAAAAGTACTATGCAATAAAAAAATCCATCAACCTTCCAAATATCATCAATAAATGCTCAAATACCTGATCATGGGTGGTTACAACCACTCAAACTTCCATTTGCAACTATTTGCAAAAGTTGCTCGAGTAACTTTTGAAAGTTGCTAGCAACTTTTTAGTATTTTTGCTCTTTGACCATTTCAGTCAACTCGATGCATGTTTTTCACTCCTATGACCCTGGTTAGGATACTTAGGGTCTTAAAAAGGACTAAAACCTCAAGCTACTTAAAAACAGTAACTTTTACCATTCTAGGCCAAAATGACCATATTGTCACCTAGGAGCACTTTTTCTCTTACAAACATGAATGAACAAGTTGGATCTAATACTGATGGATCCTATTACAATTTTAAAAAAAAATTGTAACACAACCCTAAACACACTCATCACATCAAATGGGAGGTGCTCTGCACCAAATTATCTGAATGAGTAGCATTTATAACTAGTTCTTGGATGATTTTTTACCTCGTTTAATGCCAGTAGATTTCTCTTTTCCAACTCTTCGCTCTCCACCTCAACAAGTAATTGAGTAGAATGAATAATTTCTCTTCATAAAAAATTTACACCAAGTACCATTTTGTGTGTGCATTCCTTATTTTAAATATTTTTAACCTTTCACATAGATATAATTTTCATTTCTTTATTTATGATTTTCTTGTATTGTACAATTAGTTTCAAGTGTGTGACATTGTGGACTCTGCACCAACCTTTCAATAACATATCTTTTAAGAGTATCTCCTCAATTTATTTGAGATGGAATTATCTAAGATCTCTAAAATTCTCCATCATCATCCATTTAAGATCTTTAATTTTATTCAATGAGTAAATGAAAACCAATAGTGGTTCTAATATCATTGTTGCAATTCATTTGAAACAAATGATTTCATTTCCTTGCTAATTCTAAAATTTTCTTTCATATACTTCAAATTTGAGTTCAAATAAATTTTCTTTCTTATTCTAGTTATGATTTCTTTGATCAATTGTTTCATTCATTTATCTCTATCAATCATAAGTTATTTTGGAATCCCTCTCCACTAGAACCACATATGAGATAAATAAATTGCCATATACTTTTCTATCTTTGAAAAATATCTAACCAACAGCCTTCCATAATGTTATGGTATGTCTACTACATGAATGCCAATATAGTGTTGGACCAATATTTTTTTACCTATTAACATTTTGCAATTGGTTAATGTTAGAAATATAAGTTTGGTTGTCAATTGTCGTTGACGTTGAACATTGTGTTTTGGAGGTGTTTGTGTTTTCTCAAACACCATGGTTTGGAAGTATTTTCTATTTGGAAAAGTATATATTTAGTGCTATAGTGTAGTGGAATATATATATATATTTATATGCATACACACACAC
>MU226017.1:2821965-2856650 GCA_018584345.1 Thuja plicata
GGTTCGTATATCTGGGGTTTAGTGATAGGAAATATAGTTGCAATTAACATTACTACAATTGTTCTTACTATTGAGGCTTTGAGAAGGTTTCCACTGTTGATATTGGGGTTGAAGCTATTCTAATGGTTTAGTAGATGGATTCAATTGTTCTTCTTGGCTATGGTGCCATTCTTTGGTGATTTGGAAAATATTCTCACCGATCTAGAATCTTTGTCATCCTATATTGCAATTCTATTTAGTTATTGTTTGGTTTATAAATGTGTTGTAATGGATTCAGATGTTGACTCTTGGCCTATGACATGGCTTCTAATTTGGCTTGTGGATCTTACCATAGCTTGTGGAGGTCCAGATTCAGTTGAAAAGTTAAGTGATTCATTGGGCAGTGTGTCTACATGTTTCAATTGGCAAATATGTTTTAGTAATTATGGATCTGGCATAAGCTAAAAGCAAGTGAAGAACAAAAATAATTCAGTGTAGACAAAGGAAAAATAAGGGATGATGAATAAGAGATTCTCTCCTAGTAATTTTAGGTATTCTCCTTTTCATAGAATCTATTTTTCTTACAATAATGTAGGATAGTGTTAATGAGTGTAGAAGCCTAAAAATGAGCTATATTTTAAATGGAAGATGTTATCATTGTATTAAGTTAGGGCATAAATGATGCATTCAAGGATGAAGGATTCTAGAATGGACATTCCAAACCTTCCAGCCAATAGAAGACAATAGAACACACAAAGCACAACATAGATTTATTATAAATATAATGAAATTACATCAAACATGCTAGGCTATAAGGAATTCTCAGTTACAACCAAATACAAAGACAAAAAGACTTGGATTAGATCTTAGATCTACCCAAGCCCACAAGCTATCTAAGACACAAAAAACTTTAACACTCTAAGAACCTCTTTCACTATTCCTCCAAACTCCCTAATATGAAACCAAGCCCTACTTTTATACAAATTAATGAGTACAAGTCGACACTAGAAATAAAATTCCTGAAAGAAGGAATTGTGTTAAAAATATAGGTACAACCCTATCAAAACATAAAATAATAAGAATAAATCACATGAAACAATCCATGAAGGAATCATGATCCACATGCTAAGAAACCCACAATCTAGATTGCAACCTAAATCACTATATAATTCCACGATAGACATGAACACGTTACCCACTGCCAAAAAAATTACTCAAGCATGAACACCGATCAACCTTAAGAACTGTTCTCTTAGTAAAATGTTCCTAGATAGGTCCACACTAAGAATCCATGGCTACATAATAAAAAATCACTCAAATGATCCAATGCTAACTGATCACCACAAACAAAGAGCACACCACCGATCGACAAAACCAACATAGCTCAAACCACAAGAAGCCAAACTACCTGCAACCATAGGAGAATGATCTAAACTCTTTCCAAAATAATATACTATTACCGCAAGAACTAACTTAATCATATGATCCACTACCACCTCACCTTATTCAAACTGGAAAGAAGAATAGAAAATATCAAATTAGTTTTGGTTGATGCAAGATCACCAGCTACCCTAGGATTCTCCTGCATCAGAAACCTCAACTGAGATGTTCCATGAGAGTAAATCATGAACATCTGATGGGATTCAAAACATATATCCCTTACTTATTCTTGATCCACATATCTTCTTGTCCTCAAACATATATCTCAGATTCCTCATCAACAACTACAAATAGCTGACTTCTGCTAATGTTCTTCTTTTGTTCCTTCATTATTCTTCTATTGTAACCCTTCAATGACTTATGTACATCATCAATACTCTTGTGAAGCACATCACCATCAACGCAACTCCTCTTTAATCCCACATTACCTATAACATGTTTCCCAAAAAGTGTCATTACTTGTTGCACCGCCATAGCCAAAGATGCTATCTACATTTTAATCTTTGCAAGTTCTTTAGAGATATCCTTCTCCTTCAAACTACCATTCACTTCTATTCCACTCATAGGAATAGTTTCATCAATTCTTTGCTTCTCATGTCTTCCACTGTCAATCAGAGAATGCCTAAAAAATCCACATCTTCCATTCACTTTTTCCTTTAAAGGTATCAATGTATACTTGTGTTCTTCTTTTCTTACCTCATAATTATTATCATGACCATCAAACATAACATTCTTGTCAAACTACAAAGGTCTTCCAAGTAATAGATCACAAGAATACATAGGTAAAGCATCACATAATATCTCATCATAATAATTAACAGTCTTAAAACTAACTAGACATTTCTCATCAACCCTAGCCTTAAATTCATCCTGTAATAAATGGATTTGATAAGGTTTGGATGTTTCCTTCTTCCAACTTCAATTTACTAACCATCTCTTCTGCAACAAATTTTCCATAACCTCCATCATGAATGAGAACATTACATACCTTATCCTTACACTTAAATTTAGTTCTAAACAAATTCCTTCTTTGCATTGGTTCATCAATACATGCAGCAACTCTTCTACTAACAAGGACTTCACCTTCCTCAATAGTGTTCATAGTATTCTCGTATGAAGTAGAGATAGTCTCTCTATCCAAATGTGCAACCCTTCTCTTAGGACATCGAAAATCCCCATTACCTATTTCACCACACTAAAAACAAGTACCCACAATTTCACCTCTTCCTCTACCTCTTCTTCTTTGTCTACCTATGTAGCCTCTAGTCGTTTGACTACTATTAAATGCCTCATCAATTTTCTTAGGATTCTCAACCATACTACTACTAGTAGATGATACACTAGACTTACCACCTTAGCTCCTATTATTTTGTCTACCTTCAAACCTATTGTTCAAATTTTCTTCTATCATTAATGCCATTGATAAACATCACCAATTGTAGTCATCCAAACTATAAAAAAATCCTCCTGAATACTAGGTCTCAAACCATAGATATATCTAGCAACATTTCCTTTATCAGCTTCAGAACAACCAATCCTAATCATAATCCTATAGAGCTATTCAGTGCATTCATGTATTGTTTTGTCATCTTGATTCAATGTTTGCATCTTCTTAAATATTTCTTATTCATAATCCATAGAGATGAATTGTCTCTTCAACTTTTCAAGAATGTGATCCCAATTAGTGAAATTTTCCTTACCCTTCTTATTTCTTTCCAATTGAACTTATTTCCATCATATGCTCGCATAACCTTTTAGTTTTGTCTTTTTAAATCTAACCCAATCAGGATCTTCAATTTCCTCATACTCAAAGTATTCTTCTATCTCATTAATCTAGTCAATAAATTCTTTTGGTTGAACACTACCAAAAAATGTAGAAACTTCTACTTTAGGCCTTTTTCCAACCTTTGACATGTAGCTCTCAGAAATATGGCTTCATCCAGATTTCTAGGTTTTTCTACAGCTTCTTCAAAGTCTTCTTCTTCCTCTAATTCTTCATCATTATCTTCACGAACTCTCGGTGTAGTTCTTCTCCTCAATTCATCTTGTAAAGCTTGCACTTTTCTCTACAAATCCCTAAAACCTTCATCAGTAACACCTCTAAATCTTCTTGGAGGCATCTTAAATGTAAAGAATCCCAAGAGAAATCCTCTTAAGGAGAGGCATTTATAACTAGTGCTTGCAATTTTTAGTGTGGTGGTTCTACTTGCATTGCCTCTCCAAGTGGAGTTGCATGGTTTAGAGGGGAAAGAAGGACATCTATAATTCATTTTTTGTAGTTGTCTTCTCTAGTATATGGAAGCATGATACCTTCAACTGAAAAGTTGCAAAATACTGGAATTAAACTGAAGCTAAGAACTAAAGGAGATTTCCATTTTAAACGTAGATGTTTCCTATTGATAAGCCTTTAACTCCCTCAAATTATTGTTGATGATGAGAAGGAAATTTTCTTGAGAAACCACATGGCTTATGAAGAGTGTCAAAGGTAGGAAAACTCCAAAATCAAGCATGTGATTTTGTGCATCATGTACGTAATGGATAACTTAATTGATTGCAAGGAAGATGTTGTATTGTTTTGTAGAGCAAATATTGTCAAAATTTATCTGGGGACTCATGAGGAAGTGGCTCGAATATTCAATGATTTGTGTGTTGGGGTCACTTACTATAAAGACCAATTTTTCCCATAAAAGATACATAAGTTAAACATGCTAAAATTTCTCCTATGTCGATTCCAAATTCATAGTCGGTCAACGATAAGACTAATTGACCAAAAATTTGTAGTAATCAAGTAATCATGAACACATAATCCTATTTTCCATATATTCATTTTAATAATTACATAAGGATAAAATAACCAAGAGAATTTGACTATACTATCGAATTACAATAATTCCATAAAAGAATAAATTACAATGTTTAATATATTAGGATGTCAACCATCTATGTCGAGTACCTTACATTAGAATGGAAAGGTAAATACAACTACATCATGTACTAGACCATAAGGCCATAAAATTAATATCATAAATGTCATCGAACAACTATCCATCTGCATGATCTAGTCTCCTAAGCCATCAGAATCCTGTCGAAATGAAAATATTGAGATGAGAGTGTGGTTCAGGGGCTTAATCCACGCAACCACAGAGTGGTTAGCTACCCCGGGGCTCATCCTGAAATAAAGAGCGCACTGACTCTACCCAAGAAGTCTATCTCTTGGCACTAATGGATTGAAAGGAATCTGGTCTATCTGTGATTTCTAACCATTTTCAACAAGTATCTAAATAGATTATATTCACAGATTCAAGAAGATGAAACATAACCATACACATTTAAGAAAACATGTGTTACCAAGCATTGGCCAAAGCACTTTTAAGAGCAGACTTCTACTGGCAGGTAATGAAAAATTAAATTACCCTTTCCTGGGATTCGACATCCTACACCTTCCTTTACATTTTAAAAATGAACATTCTCTTAATAGTTATTCAATACAAGAAAACATTCCAGCATAATAAACGAATTTTAATCTTAACCTCCAAAATACTACACAAACATAATTAATGTTTGATGTTTTTATTTAAAATAAATATGGTTTTTTTTAACAGTTTTAGAAGAGTTAAAAATTATGTCAATAAAATCTAATAGCTCCCATACAAGAATAATTGACAAGGTTTGAAATGTGAGATTATTAATCAAAGAAAAATGAGTGCTTTACTTATTCAAATTTTCAAAATTGTTTGATGCTGTTGTTTTTGTTTTCAGTTTGTTTTTATATTCACTAAGAGGAAAATTTTATCTTTTTCTAAGTTCTTTGATTTTTTTCCTTATATAAATGTTTACAATATAAAATTATTACAATATCTTGTGAAACAAAATCATAGAACTAGATTAGCCTATGATAAAGAGCTTTGAAGGAAAAAATTTAATGCATAAAATATCAACATAGAAACAAATCCTATATTTGTTTAAGAGCACATCATTTCAAACAACACAGGATTCAAACAAAGAAAAGAAAATTTCACAGTGAAATCCATCATTTCAATTCAATAAGGAAATAGAATTTGCATTTCACTACCAAAACTACCATGTCTATTGAATGCAGATTTCTTTTAAACACATATTAAATAAGAGAATAAAGCCCATCCATATTTTTCCTTTTACAGTCAAACACATTTCAAAGAAATAAAGATATACCAAAACTTATAATAAGAAATGAACCTGGAAACAAAAAATAGTAAGTCTGAAATAATTCGTCCTTTCCACACTTTTGAAAATAAATTCTCAGCTCCATCTTTGTGTGATCCCTCCGCCTTTCTCCTTTCCTCCTTCGTTCTATCTTTTCCCTCTTACTCCTTTGTGCTCCTCGTTTTCTTTCTTGCACCCGTGCATCTTAGCTGCCTTTCTTTTATTTTAATTAAAATCCCTCTCTTAAAAATAAAAGGTCTTTTACTTTCTTCCTTGAATATATATTAAATGTGTAGTTTAATCTCTCCCTTCTCCCATGCTTTGTGTCACCTCTTCCACTATCTGTTTCCTACTCCACTACCTACGCTGACTTAAAACTAAAGTTACTTTCTTCACTCCACCTTCCAACTGAATTAGTTAACTTGTGAATAATAAATGTACTAGGAGATTGAGAGCGATTAGGAGGTCATATTAATTTGAGATTCATCTTTTTTTTTGAATTTAATATTGATCCAACTTTTACATTTTTAAATCTAGTTCAATTCTTAGATAGACGAAGTTATAAAGATGGGTTATGAAATCCTTCCTCCCTTAATAAGTTCATCATCCATGATGAATCAATCGAATTTTCAATTATATACAAGAAAAACAAGAATATTTACATTCAAATTCCAACAGAAAAATATTAGGATTAAAATTTTACTTATAACATGGTCTAGTCAATTTTAAATCTCCACACAAACCATGCATTTTTCATTTGAGATAGAGTTAGAAATAAAAATAATTAATCTATCGAAAGTATAATAATCAAATAGTAAGTGGTGTGTGAACAACCCAAATTTTTTTGATCAACCAATACCGAGAAGCTAAAATTCTCCTCTAGAAACACACTCTCATCTTCAATCCTATCAATCCATCAAACCACTAGATTGATCATCAATAGGTTAGTCCATAAATCTAAATTGTGTTTAAATAACATATATGGAAAATAAAATCATATAGCCATTAATAATTCATCATATTTTCCATCAATTCATTACAATATAAATCATCATTATATAATCCACGACAATATCCAAACAAACAATCATATAAATCACCTCAAAACATAACTTATAAAAACAATCAAAGCATAAAAATCACATGAACCCACATTTATTTCCACAATATCCATAATAATGTCCAACACATCTAATATAACCACAAAGCATGATGACTTTGGTCAAAATTTTCCAACCAACTCAACAAAGTCCTAACTGTCGCTAAGAGTCCCAAATAAAAAAACATAATGGTATCAATGTCTAAGCATATAACATGAGTACTGAAATAAGAACATATGCAAGTCTAATCAAATAACTATAGAAAAGATCTATGTATTTCATTTACATCCTCCCAACTAGCACTATCAATAGAGAATTGGTCCTACTAGACCTTATACTGCAATACATCTCTGTTGCGCACCCTGATGGTACGTTGATCAACGAGGCAGGTAGGCTCCACTAGAACCACCCTCAGATTGTGAACCTACAATGCACACCAATATAAGATATGAGATACACCTGGATGATAGGGTTTCAATAAAGAAACTTGAAATACCTTATGGATTCGGGCTAGAGCAGGCAGTAGAGAAAGTCTGTAAGCAAAGGGGTTGATCACCTCCAATACAAAAAAAAGACCCACATATCTTGGTGCAAGCTTGGAAGCCTTGCCAAAAGTAATTGAGCTCTTATGTGGCCTCACATGAAAAAATTCTTTGTCCCCTTCCTGGAACTTCCTGAAATTGTGGTTCCTATCCGCATAACTCTTCTAACGATCTGCTGCTTCTTTCAATCGAGCACGAATCAAAGTCATCTGCTCCTCCATCTCTCTCAAAAAATTGGGACCAACAATGATCCTTTCCTCTACTCTATCCCAACTAATAGGTGTGCTGCATTTCCACCCATATAGTGCCTCAAATGGTGCCATTCACAATGAAGCATGGTAAGAGTTTTTATAGGAAAACTCTACCAATGGAAGATACTCTTCCCACTCGTATCGCTGATTCATGCAATACATCTGAAGTAAATCTTCTACAACCTGATTTACTCTCTCAGTCTTCCCGTCAGTCTGAGGATGATAGGCTATGCTAAAGTTCAGCTATGTACCCAAGGTAGCATTCAAGGTTGTCCAAATCCTTGATGTCATCCGTGTATCTCTGTCAGATATAATGGTCTCTGGTACACCATGCAATATAAAATCTCTTGAATAAACTTTTTGGCCAAAGCCAAGGATCCATCTCTCAAACTCCCTAGAATGAAATGAGCTACCTTGGTTAGTTTATCAACTACTACCAAGATTACATCATGCCTACGTCATATCATGGGTAAACCTTAGATAAAATCCATACTGATGACTTTCCATTTATATTCAAGTATATAATGAGGATATAAAAGTCCTACTGGGTGAACATGCTTAACCTTAACCCGTTGGCATTCCAAACACTAGGCTACAAAATGTTGGAATTATATTGTGACTATAGTACTAAGAGGGGAGGGGTGAATCAGTACCTCTAAAAATTTTCTTGGTTAGCCCATTAACCCTTTGTCATCAGTTTGTAAATTCTCTTATCTAACTGTTCATCTTTCTTTATGCATATGCAATCATAAAAAAAGTTCTTTAATATGTAAAAATACAAGAAACATTCATGAAAATAGATAACACATGACACAAGATATGATATCGTAGAAAACTCCTGTTAGGAAGTAAAAACTACGGTGGGAATTGTTACCAATGAGACTTCACTATCTGCAGATAAGATGGGGTCGGTAAAGGCTTACAATTGCTCACTTCTAATGACCTACCCAGTTAGGAGTATTACAGTTGAGACCCGTTAAGATCTACTTCGTTTGAAGAATTAGCAACATTGTTAAGTGTACACTCTGTTAAGAGATTTGTAAAGAACGGTTAAGTCCACCTTCTACAAAAATATTTTAGATGTGATGCACTTGTTAGAATGCAACTACATAAATCTTTGATCTGATGATGTATGCAATCTCTAATTGCTGATAATAGATCCAATAAAGCTTCCTATGTATGAGTAATCATCTTTCCATGATTGAATAATACCTTTCTTTGCATGTCGGTATCCTTTGTGTGTTCTTGATAACTAGATATAATCTGTTTCTGAACTTTGCATGAATTCTACCTTCTTCCCCTTAGATGCTCTTCGTCGCTATCAACAATAATGAATTCATAATTCACAATTGATTGAACATCTATTTATACTATATTTTAGCTCTATTCTTGATCCACGCTTCGCAAGTTAACTCTAGATCCAAGGTTTACAACTTGACCTTGATCTTTAGTTAGATATATTTTTGATCCATTAGGATGCTTTAAAAAATTTACATTATGCTTTCTTGACCCTCAAGTAATGATTTAAAACAAATTAAAACTCTATAAATAGAATTACATTGCTTTATCTGATGTGTAAAATTCAGATCCACTATTTGCGGGTTCTCTAACTGACTGTTGGTTCTGATGGTCAAGTTGATCTATCAGTCTATCCATTTTCTTCTTCGTCAGTGTTCCTTTCTTGAATTGTTCTTCGGGTATGCCTTTTCTTCTCTGTTAGTTTTGTTCTCAAAATAGTATCGTTGATGATGATCTTTATGTTATGTTATTGACCCGTCGGTGATGTCCTATTTACTTCGTTGGTGCAACACTTGTCAGTGTTCATCAGTCAATTCCATACTTAGCATTTTCTCATGACACTTTGTTCTATCGGGTATGCTTTTTGTCTACCAGTTATGGTTGTAGTCCATTGGTTATTCTTGTACCAATGATCTCTATCAATTTTTTTTAGTAAGTGTACTGATGGAAAAACTCAATGTCATCAATCTCCCCCTTTGACATTAGTATCAAAAACATGATATGTGCAACATATTGAATGTATTAGTATGTACAACTATGTATACTTCTTCTTTAGTGATTTGAATGACTCCCCCTATGTATATGTCGGTAAGTGTAAGTATATATATATTTCCTTATATAATTTTTCTTCCTCCTTTTTGATATATTGTACATAACTATCTTTACATATCTGTTCCTTCTATACATGCAATATACATACATTTATATTCCTCCTTTTTTGATAATAAAGGCAAAGGTACTTACAGCTTCTCAAAAAGGTGGGAATGTGAGGACTTGATCTCCTCCATCATCTTTTCCCATTTATCCTTCAACATTTCTAGAGCCATGTGCTCAAGTGATATCCTTACGTGTATATCATAGATGTTGTCTACTATAGACATCTCTCGGGTTGTAATTAAGTTCCTTGCTTCAGAAATATGCTGCTATAGAATGGTAAGATTAGGCAAGATGTGTGCCTATAGTTCAGTAATCTCACCTCTTAATTGTGTTTCAGCATCCCATATTTCTTTCCTTAGCCTGTTAGCCTCAATGACTTGGTCATGATGCACCTTGATACTATCTGCATTTGAGGTTAGACTTTGTGCACTAGTTGTGACATTAGAATATATTTCTGCTAACTTGTCACTATTTTCTTTTGTAAACTTTTCAAGTGTGCACATCTTTTGAAATAAGGTGATTGCCTCAGTAATCATTGGCTCTAATTTATTAGTTATGTCAAAGAGCTTTACCTTGTTCACTGCCACTTCTTGGCTGATTTTATCAATTAACTTGTATTGATACTCTTTCTCTACTTGTTCTTCCATAGCTTGTTCTGCATCTACATTCTGGTTTATGATGATGTTAGTAAGAACAACTATTTTCTCCTTAACTGAAGCATTTTGTTCAAGTTTTACCTTAGGAACAAGTTGTTGGAGAATGTCTCTTGCCTTGTCAAGTGCCATTGTTTCCCTGTGATCCTGTATCATTTTCTTCTGAATGGCTTTTATTTGACATAGCACTCCAAACTCTTGAAGTTTATCTATATCTAAAGTAGTAATATCCCAGTTTGGGACTTCTATTACTTCATCCATTTTGATAGCCAAGATATCTTTCTTTAGTGATTTATTCTTCTTCTTCTTTGGCTAGGTGTTAGATTGATGTACTACCATGTGTAAACCTTGAGATTGGGTTGACTTGGTACATGAGGGTCGAGAAGATGAAGCATCCTGTTGTTTCTATTCTGAGTCCACTAGCTGGTTTTGTGAAGACATCTCCTCATTGGCCTTAGGTGTATCAATAGATATATCTTCTTTTTGTTTAATGATTTCATCCTACTTGACTTCTTCACTCTGATCTTTTTCTTCACCCTTTCTCAATGTATCCTCAATTTTGTTATCTGCATCTTTGTTCTATTCATTAGACACTTCTTGTTGAGTGTCAGTTGCATCTTTCATTTTTGTATCTGCATCCTTTTGAGTATTGCATGCATCTTTGTTTTCATCATTACCCATGTCCTTGGGTATATTATCAGTTTTCTTAGATGATTTGTCTTGACTTGATTGAATATCAATAGCATCAATTAATATATTCATATTTGTTGGTGTATTGACTATTGCAGTGTCAATTGTTGAATCTTGTCCATCGGTATTGCCCTATGAAATATTTATATCTTCATCATTTTGTACTTCTACTACAGGGTCTTTTCCTGTAGTGTCATTGACAATGTTGTCTAACCATGATTCATCATTTATATCATTAGCCAAATTACCTTTTATTGTCAAGTCATCTGTGGTAACTTCTTCATTTTTGCTCAAGTCAATGTGAATTGGACTTGGTGGATTTTGACTCTCTTCACTTTGAGTGTGGTCAAGAGTAGTGTCTAGCCATACTTCATCTACAATATCAACCTATTTTTGGCTGGTTATTTGAACTTCTTCACTGTCTAACTCAGCTTTTGAGTTATCTCTTTGATTGAAGGTTTCCTTCTCATTACTACTCTCCTCAGTAGGATTGAGTATCTTGCTCAATTTATCATGAGCTTCTTGTTCCAGTTCTATAAACTTCCCTTCTAGAAACTTGTATGCTCTCAGTTTGGGTGAGAAATTTTTCTCATATTTCTCCATAGTTTCATTTATTTCTTCCCTTTTTGATTCAGGGGGCATAAGAGTAACAAGTACTCTTTCTCTTATCTATTTCTCCTCATGGAGTGTAAATGTGTACCTAGAAGATAATCTAATTAACAGTTCTTGTGGTACATCACGTGTAGTGAATTGAAGTGGGACATAATAGTGTCTGCACATTTTAGCTATAATTGCATCTTCAATTTTATTATGTTCTACAGAATCCCATTTCAACCATTTCTTAATCTTAGGATGTACAATAGATGAGGCTTCTAAAATGTACTTACATATTTCATCAATGTTTTCAGGAGTTGATGTTACCTTTGTTGTTTCCTTTGCTTGTTCAATTGCAGTGTCAGGCTCATCCATAGCTAAGTCCTCTATATCCTCATTTGTCTGAACAAATTTCCTACTTTTGGTAGGTTTCCCAACTGGTTGTTTCCCCTTTGATGTGTCAGGTTTCCTCTTATACACCTTTCCTTTTACCATGGGAGAAGGAGTTGCATCCTTTATTATCTGACTCCTCATTCTTGTCTTCTTAGGTGGAGGGGGAGGTGGTGAATTAGACTATTCTTCTTCTGATTCATTTTCCTCTGCTGTATCACTAATGGGTAGCTGGTCATTGGTGATTTCCTCCTTACCCTCTTGTTCCTCTTTACCTTTAGAAGATACATTCAATTTCTTTTCCAGTTTCTTCACCATTCTTCTTGACTTTTTTACAGCTTTCTTGATAACAAGATTTTTTTTAATCTTTTGTTTGGACTCTTCATAGGTGCCAAATCTTTGTTTCTTGTTGTCCACTGGTTCATTCAGTAGTGCCCCAATGCACTCATTGCCTTGTCCTATTTTTATTTCATATACTAACCATGAAAGCCATGACTTCCTAGGTACTACTACTTGGATATATGTGAAATCAGTATCTACCATGAAACATATATTCTCTCTGTGTTCCTCTATCATATTTTCAAGAATCCTTGTTCTAGTTTGCAACATTTCCTTAATGGTTTTGAAGTACTCATGCATTACATTATCAAAATCTGTTCCTAGTGATTCTATCAATTCACCTATCTGAATGGTTATAGGTATCCTTGTGTCCCATACAACTTTTCCTATTGAAGGAAAGTATTCTTCAAAGTAAAATAATATGCACATTATGAGGGAACCAAACTTACAAGTGTTTGTTCTTGAAGATCTTATTGTGCACATGTTCTCCTCCAGTTGATGTAACATGATCTCGCAAGATGCATCTTCTTTCCTTGTCTGATGATTTTGTATGTTGTTCTCATAGCAGTGCTTGATATGCTATTCAATATGCTTGCCTGGAAGATTTTATATCCTATCACACATGCACCAAACTTGAGTTCTACGTTAGTGATAGTGTTGACCTTGACTGCTCTTTTGTCTGATTTACCACCAGTCAGTTTTTACACTTCCGCCAGGGATGGGTGCTTGTGAACTTTTGATTTATCGGTCATAGGATAACTAGTAACTGCATGAATAACATCCTTTGTTATTGGTTTTGGCTTATTAAGCCATAGAGTCTTATTGTGCATTCTACTGAGAACAATCTTTATCCATTCTATTTTGAAAACTTTGGGAAAATGTAGTGCATTCATGAGTCCTTTTACTTCCAGATGCTTGTGCTCATCTTTGAGATTTCCAACTTCATCACATATCTAGGTCTATCTAGGTCTAGATCTCCTATTTCTGAGATCTTGCAGTGTATGTAGGACCTTACATCCTCTACTAGCAAAACCCTAGGTGGGATTCTAGATAATGCTCTAGAATCGTCAGGTTTTGATGCTATTTCTGGGTGCAGCTTGAATTTGGGTTCAGTACAAGAGCCTCTGCTAAAAGGTTTGAACATTTTCTTCTTATCTTCCTTAATATTTTGAACTCTAGAAGTTGATGCCATCGCGTTGCAGAAATTTAGGGTTTTTCATAGATCAAACAATGCAGTCGATGAATGTGTTTACTTACTGAATCTCTACGATTGCCTGTGAATCCTCTGAGAAGTGTTGAGTCTTTATCTAAGGTCGCTCTTCAATTTTCTTTAAAATCGCTTTGCTCTACTTTTCTCTCCTCAAAAATTGTGGGTGCAAAAATGAGTTCACCCGTCAGGGTTTTATAACTTTTGTGCCCTAAGTTATCATTAATGCTTACCAACTCATCAGTATACAAAGACTGAGTTTGTCGGTAGAGGCATTCATAACATCTTCAGTGTCTGTGCAAAGCATCGGGGTTGCTAGCAGCTTTGGTGATTTCACCAATGATGGTTGGTAAAGTGGCGAAGACAGCTTTTGTTGCCTCAAGGTTCACCAATGTCTGTCGAATTACACTTAGCAACTTGGCATTTGTGTAATGACCGATACATTCCAGTAAGTAGTGCTAACTTTTCTATGTGTGTACACCGATGCATATTTGTACCCAATAACTGATGGTTGATAATATTTCACAAGTGACAATATGGTGCATCTTTAATAATGCTAATTTGTCTATATGATCAATATGTAATGGAACTAATGCATATATATAACTTTTCACAATGCAGTTCCATACTTACTTATGTATTTTAGTTGGATGTATATATGCCACCAGATCCATTGGATAGTGTGTCATCATTTGTATTGCTTGTTCCAACACCTTTAGTGTTTGTGTCTTTTACCCACATCTTGTTTCTCATTCTCTTGATGTCATCAATGGTATTTCCATTGGGATGAGTATTTGTATCTGTCAGTCGGTCTTTGCAATCTTTTATCACATGTCCAACCTTATTATAGTGTAAACATGCCATACCTAGATTGGTCCAACCTCTTGACCTTCTGGTCCACTTTCTCATACAGTTTATAGCAATATGACCATACCTTCCACATGTTGTGTAGTTTACCCATGTGTTATAGTCCCAAACATATGAGTTACCTTCTCTTGTTGGTTTGTAGCTATTATCAATTTCCTTTGGTGTCCATGCCTTTTTGTTCTTTTTCCAGCACTCCTCATGTGTATGCCCATTCATCTTGCAGGTAGGGAAGTACTTGTCCATGTAGGTTTTCCTTTTTGGATTTGTCACTTTGGATCTACATTCATGTGCCTTGTATCCTTTCTTTTGACATTTATAACAATTACCAATGAAAGTAGATTGTGCTTGAGGAATACCTTTCATTTTTGCTTCTGCAAATGTTTGAGGTGTGGTCGGGTTTTCCACAGTGATTGCATGACATCTTCTTGGATCTTGGGGTGGTGAAAGCATTCCTTTGATTTGGTTGATTTGAAGATTCACCATTCTCGTTGTACCCTAGTCCTGTGTAGTTGTTGACTCTTCTCTGTCCATCAAGAAAATCATCCATCCTTTTGTTTCTTTATTCAGCTTTCTTGATCAATTCATTGTGTTGATTCTTGACTTTGATTTGATGCTTTAATTTCTCATTCTCTTCTCTTAGCTCACCAATAGCCTATATTCTTTCAATGAGTTCTATAGTTAGTTTGTTTGCCTCTTGACTCATAAGAATAATCTTATTGGTAATCTCATGGTGGTGCTCAGTAAGTCTTTGAATCTTTGATTCTTTCTCTTGCAGCTTCTTTGTTATTTTCCTCCTATCATCAATGGCTAGTGTTCTTTCATTTTCAGCTTTTCTTAAATCATTCATGACATCAATAATTTTCACGATTTGAGTATCTTGACCAATTGGTAGCATTCTCAATTGCTCGATCAGATGTTGATTGGCCTCATGTAGACTTGTGATCTTTTCATCTGATTGGTCTTATGCTTTACTTGATGTTGATTCTGCTAAATCAAAGTAATCTTGTATTTTTGATTCTTTGTAGTCCTTCTCATTCAGCCTAGTTTCCATAATATTTCTTTCATCAAGAAGTTTTCTCAAGTTGATTCTCGCCTTTTTATACTACTCATAGTTTATCTGCATCTGTAATTGCTCATTCTCAATAGTCTTGTCTAGTCTATACTTTTCCATTGCTCTGATCTTTTCTCTTAAGTCTAAAAAGCTTTTCAAGAAAGAGACTTAGCTCTGATAACAATTTTTGGAATCATATTGTGACTATAGTACTAAGAGGGGAGGGGTGAATCAATACCTCTAAAACTTTTCTTGGTTAGCCCATTAACCCTTTGTCATCAGTTTGTAAATTCTCTTATCTAACTGTTCATCTTTCTTTATGCATATGCAATCATAACATAAGTTATTTAATATGAAACCATACAAGAAACATTCATGAAAATAGATAACACATGACACAAGATATGATATCATAGAAAACTCCTGTTAGGAAGTAAAAACTGTGGTGGGGATTGTTACCCACAAGACTTCACTATCTGCAGATAAGAAGGGGCTAGTAAAGGCTTACGATTGGTCACTTCTGATGACCTACCCTGTCAGGAGTATTACAGTGGAGACTTATTAAGACCTACTTCGTTTGAAGCTTTAGCAACACTATTAAGTGTGCACTCTGTTAAGAGATTTGTAAAGAATGGGTAAGTCCACCTTCTACAAAAGGATTTTAGATGTGAAGCACTTGTTAGGATGCAACTACATAAGTCTTTGATCTGATGATGTATGCAATCTCTAATTTCTGATAGCAGATCCAATAAATCTTCCTATGTATGAGTAATCATCTTTTCATGATTGAATAATACCTTTCTCTACACGTTGGTAGCCTCTGTGTGTTCTTGATAACTAGATATAATCTATTTCTAAACTTTGCATGAATTCTGCCTTCTGCTCCTTAGATTCTCTTCATGGCTATCAACAATAATGAATTCATAATTCACAATTGATTGGACATCTATTTATACTAGATTTTAGCTCTATTCTTGATTCACTCTTTGCAAGTTAACTCTAGATCCAAGGTTTACAAATTGACCTTGATATTTAGTTAGATATGTTTTAGATATATTAGGATGCTTTAAAACATTTACATTATGCTTTCTTGACCCTCAAGTAATGATTTAAAACAAATTAAAACTCTATAAATAGAATTACAATGCTTTATCTGACGTGTAAAAGTTAGATCCACTATTTATGGGTTCTCTAACTCACTGTTGGTTCTGATGGTCAGGCTGCTCTGTCAGTCTATCAGTTTTCTTCTTTGTCGGTGTTCCTTTCTTGAACTGTTCATCAGGTATGCCTTTTCTACTCTGCCAGTTTTGTTCTAAAAACTGTATCGTCGGTGATGATCTTTGTGTTATGTTATTGGCCTATCAGTGATGTCCTATTTACTTTGTCGGTGCAACACTTGTCAGTGTTCGTCAGTCAATTACATACTTAACATTTTCTCATGACACTTTGTTCTGTCAGGTATGTTTTTTGTCTGCCGGTTATGGTTGTAGTCCACCGGTTATGCTTGTGCCAAAATCTATCACATCACACTTAAGTCCTGAAAAAAAATATAGTGGCCACATATTGGCAATCATCTTGTTTACCCCTAGATGTCCTACAAATAGAGTGCAATGCATCTCCTCAAGTACTACCTTCCTCAACCTTGCTTGGTTGGGAATATATATCCTATTCTGGCATCTCATAATACAATCATCCTCAAAAGAGTATCGATCAAAATGGTGATATGATGGATCAATGTGAAAGGATGACCCGACCATCTCATAATGATCATCACCTGAAAGCTCCTACAACACTTGATCCCTCAACCATGTTCTAGAAGTAGAGATAGATGCATTATGTCTTCTCCTACTAAGAACATCTGCCACTCTATTCCCCTTTCCCTTAATATAACCAATTACAGAATCACACTCACCCAAAATCTCCAACCAACGTATGTGTTTTGCATTGATATTAGGTTGTGTGAAGATATACCTAGGGCCCATGTTATCTTTTTCCAACTCAAATGGCTTACCCAAAAGGTAATGTCTCTACATCACTAAATCATGCACAATTGCTTCCAATTCCAAGTCATGAGGTACATAGTTAACTTCATATTGTTTCAGCTTCTGTGACTCATAAGCCACTAATTTAACTTCTTGCATGAGTACACCTCCAAGACCTTCCCCCGAGGCATCAATAATCACTATGAAATGCCCATTTGGACCTAGTATAATCAAGATAGGAATAGATGTAAGTTTCTATTTCAACAAATGGAAGGATTTCTCACATACATTCATCCACTTGTATCATTTCTCTTTCCTCTAAAGGGATGTAATAAGTGCTACAATCTTAGAGAATCCCTTCATAAACTTCGTGTAATAACCGGCGATTCCCATGTAGTTTCTAAATTCACTCACATTCTGCAGAGCTGGACACTCAAGTATGGCTTTAATCTCTACCAGATCTAGTGCAATTCCATCTACAGAGATAATGTGACCCAAGTAATGAATCTCCTTCTAATAAAAAGAACACTTAGATAGCTTCCCATAAATTTTCTTATCTCTAATTCATTGTAAAAATATTCATAAGTGCTCCTCATGCTCCTCCATGGTCTTGGAATAAATCAAGATGTCATCATTGAAAATCTCAACAAACTTATAATGTCATAATGTCCATACCTTGTCCTAAAAGTTGTTTTGGATATGTCCTCTTCTTTGATTTGGAGTTGATGATATCTAGATCTCATCAATCTTAGAGAACACAATTGCTCCCTTCATCTGATTGAATAGTTCATCTATTTGTGGAAGCAGATACCTGTTCTTGATAGTCACCTTGTTAAGCATTCTATAATCTATGCATAATCACAAGGTACAATCTTTATTCTTCATGAAGATAATCGGAGCTCCCCATGGTGACACACTAGGGAAAATGAACCCTTTATCAAAGAGTTCCATCAACTGAGTCTTCAACTCATTCATTTTAGTGGTGGTCATACAATAAGGAGCCTTGTATTTGAGGCTTGATTCCACGCATTACATCAATAGAGAAGTCAAATTCCCTCTTCGGAGGTAACTCTGGTAATCCTCTGGAAAAACATCCTGGAACTCTGGAAAGATAGGATAATCCTTTAAACTAGAAGGTGTGTTAAGATCTTTGACATATGCTACATACATCATACACCCCTTCCTCTTTTCCTTCTTCAATTGCATGGAAGAAATCTGTCAAAGATCAAAGAGTCTTTTCTCACCTAAAAGTAATGATGGTTTACCTGAATCATCAAGACATTCAACTGACTTGTCCTTATAGTTTACTAATGCCTAATGTTCAGTCAACCAATTGATGCCCAAAATGACATCATAGGAACCTAATGGGGCTACATAAAGATTTACGTGTATCTGAAAGTTTGGAAGTTCTATCTGATGATGGATCACGGAGTGTGATCTGAAATGTTGATAATAAAAAATATACACAATCAAAACCAAAAATTCAATCTTTAAGTTCTATCTCATTTCAATCCAAATATTGCTCAACCTTATGCTCTACCCTATTTTCATATTCTACCATCCATGGTTTAGACATATATCTAGGTTTAATAGATAAATGAGAAACAACTCTAGGATCTATAAAACATTTTGTAGCTCCTGTGCCAATCAAAATAGAAACATTTTGGCCAAAGAGCTTACTGGCCAATTGGATTGGGGTAGCCTAAAAATTTTCCTGTCTATGATCAACTGTTGCATGAATCTGATGCTAAGTCTAGGGACCCTTCCCATCTCTATGATCTATATGTTGAGGGCATAAAATGACACAATGGTCGCCTCCACAAGCAAAGCAACCACCCACTGGTCCTTTCCTATACTCATACCTATTCCTCCTATTTTCATTCTTGTTGTTTCATCTATTCTTATATTGAGCCTCATGGTTGCTAGAATTCCTTCATGCATTCTCTCTACCTATATCTCTCATATTCCAAACCTATTGTTGTCGAGAATCCCTAAGTCGATTGTCATGGAATTTCCTCTTAAATCCTTGAGAGGTGTTAGTTCTCTGATTACATTTTACTAAAGATACCTACTTTTGTTTTTGCTCCTATCTCAATGCCTTCCTAAAAGAAAAGTCCATAGTCTCAGGCTCATGCATGTCAACATCAACATCATTCTCATGACGTATCCCAAGAATACATTTGTGGGTTCTAAACCGTTCATCCTATTGGCACTATGGTACATACTTCACCAAGTGGAAAAACCTCTCATGATACTGGGTAATAGACAAAACCAATTGTATCAGGTTTTGAAACTCAGCCACTTTTAAGTGATAATATAACTACGGTAACCACCTCTTACGAAATAGTACAAGAAAATTGTCCCAAGATATCTCACTGGGTTGCATCCTCTTCTCTACCATCTCATTATTCCACCATGTACCAGCTTCCCCAGTCAACTGAAAAGCACCCCACATTGCTCTAGATTTTCCAAAAAGATTGTGAATGTAGAAATACTTTTCCATGGATACAATCCATGCCTCAACCTTGTCACCAATAGTCTTACCATTGAAGGTAGGAGGTATGACCTTCTTGACTTCCTTGCTCAGTTCCTCTGTTATTCTTTCCCTATTATTGGGTACTTTTGCAGCCCTAAGATCAGCATTACGTTTCATCTGTTCCCAATTCCTCCTATCCTCTTCTTCTTTCCTCTAAGCCTCAAGCCGCTGATCCACTTCCTATTTATGCTGAGCTTCAAGTCTTCAATCTTCTTCCCTCTTCCTTCTCTCTTCATCACCTGGTCTAGCTCTCAAATCTTGCTCAAGATTACCCATAGGCTCTCCTTTTTGCTGCAAGAGATTACCCTGCTAGGTTAAGAGAGCCAAAATCTGATCAATTCTATGGTTAGATTCACCATTCTGATCATTGCTAGAGTTAGCCTATTTACTGTTCCTGGCATCCATGGTGTCATATTATCTTTTTCACCAAGCATAAGTATGCAGCTTAACAATAGAAGACCCAAGTCCCAATGTTTAAACACATCTTTGATACCACATGTAAAGAGCAACTTTTCCCATAAAAGACACATAAGCTAAACATGCTAAAAATTTTCCTATGTTGATTCCAAAGTTATAGTTAGTCAAAACTAAGACTAATTGACCAAAAATTTTCTGTAATCAAGTAATCATGAACACAAAATTCTATTTTCCATGTATTCATTTTGATAACTACATAAGGATAAAATAACCAAGAGAAATCAACCACACTGTCGAATTATAATAATTCTAGAAAAGGATAAATAACAATGTTCAATATATTAGGATGTTGACCATCTATGTCAAGTACCTTACATCATAATTGAAAGATAGAGACAAATACATCATGTACAAGACCATAAGGCCATAAAATCAATGTCATAAATGCCATTGGACAACTGTCCATTTACATGCTCCAGTCTCTTAAGTCATCATGCTCATGTCCAAAAGCAAATCTTGAGATGAGAGTGTGGTTCAAAGAATTAATCCACCCAACCACGGAGTGGTTATCTCCCCTGAGGCTCATCTTGAAACGAAGAGTGCACTGAAACTGGTGTGTCTATGATTTCTAACTACTTTCCACAAGTTTCCAAATAGATTATATTCATAGATTCGGGAAGATGAAACATAACCATACACATTTAAGGAAACATGTGTTACCAAGCTTTGGCCAAAGAACTTTTAATCCTAACCTCCAAAACACTATACAAAAATAATTAATGTTTCAAGTTTTTATTTCAAATAAAGCTGGTTTTTTTAACACTTTCAGAAGAGTTAGAAATTCTCTTGTATACAACCTAATAGCTCCCATACAAGAATAATTCACAAGGTTTCAAATGTGATATTATTAATCAAATAAAAACTAGTCCTTTACTTATTGAAATTTTCAAAATTGTTTGATGCTGATATTTTTGTTTTCAGTTTGGTTTTATATTCACTAAGAGGAAAATTTCACCTTTTTCTAAGTTCTCTGTTTGCAGTATAAAACTATTACAATATCTTGCGAAAAAAATCATAGAAGTAGACTGGCCTATGACAAAGAATTTTAAAGGAAAATAAAATTCATCGATTCCATTTTAATACATAAAATATCATCATAGAAACTAAACCCTAATTTGTTTAAGAACATGACAATTCAAACAACACAAAATTCAAATAAAGAAAAGAAAATCTTGCTATGAAATCCATCATTTCAATTCAATAAGGAAATAGAATTTTCATTTCACTACCAAAACTACCATTTCTATTGAATGCAAATTTATTTTAAAAGACATATTAAATAAGAGAATAAAGCCCATCCATAATTTACTTTTTACACACAAATGCATTTCAAAGAAATAAAAATATACCAAAAACTTAAATAAGAAAGGAACTTGGGAACAAAAAATATGAAATATGAAATAATTCATCATTTCCACCCTTTTGAAAATAAATTCTCAGCTCCAGCTTTGTGCGATGCCTCCGCCTTTCTCCTTTCCTCCTTCGTGCAATCTTTTTCCCCTTACTCCTGTGCGCCCCTCCTTTTCTTTCTTGCGCCCGTGCTTCTTAGCTACATTTCTTTTTTTAAATTTAAACCCCCCCTCTCTCTCTTAAACAAAAAAAAACTTTTACTTTCTTCCTGGAATATAGATTAAACGTGCTATTCAATCTCCCCCTTCTCTCACACTTTGTGCCACCTCTTCCACTATTCGCTTCCTACTCCACTACCTACGCTAACTTCAAACAAAAGTTACTCTCTTCACTCCACCTTCCAACTGAATTAGTGAAATTGTGAATAGTAAATGTACTGGGAGATTCAGAGCGATCAGGAGCTCATATTAATTTGAGATTCATCATTTTTTTTTTAAAATTTAATATTGATCCAACTTTTATGTTTTTAAATCTAGGTCAATTCCTAGATAGACGAAGTTATAAAAATGGGTTATGACACTTACAAGGATGATTTAAAGGAATTTTTGAAGCATTTTTACGAGAATTACAACAACAAGCTCAAAGTGTATATTAGCAAGTTTAGGAAATAATATTGTTCAAGGCCATGGTATATAATCTCTTTAGTGGCAGTCGTAATACTTTTAGGGCTGACCCTCTTGCAAAATATCTATACAATGAAAAGTATTTAATTTTCAATCCTGGGATCGATCTTGATAGATATCTATCACTTAGGAGTTTCATACTTATTATTACTCCCTCTCATCTAAGGTGGGGACTTATGTTTTCAGGCGTCTTTTTTGCAGTACATTCTGCTTCAAAAACTGTGAAAAACTAAAAACAGTCCCACTATTCTATGGTCATTTCATTATTGCCTATTAAAATGAATTTTCAGATTTAAAATTACCGTATTATCACTGGCACAGCTCCTTTTTCCAGCTATCTTTTTATTTTTCTTCTCACAAAATTTGGGAGGAAAAAGGGCTTGGGAATCATGGCAAGTCATGGCAATGCACAGGGAGGTGGTGCTCCCAAATTTCCTGTGCAGATTATTGGATGTGGCCTTTGCATGTTACCTTCTCATTGAGGACATTGTCTGATATTTTTTTATTACCATTTCCATTTAATGAAGGTTTCATTGCAACGGATGAAACAGGGTCATTGCTTTTGATTTATGTATTGCATGTTCCATTTCCTTAAAATAGTAGGGCGTAGGGGGTAGGGGGTTTCTAAATCACTTGAGTTTCACATTTGGGATAATGGACATTGAACTCCTCTGCTTCTGACTCGAATCACTTGGGCTCTGGTATTGTACCATTTCCTTTATCTTCTCAACTATAGATTATCACCCCTCTCTGATACCACAACATTCTCACAAGTATGTATTTCTGTTCCATTTTTTAGTTTTGATTATTTTTAGGTTTTCTCTATATTCTTGCCCTAGTCGTATGACCATTTATTTTTTGGAAGGAGTGGTTTTCCTGATAGAGTTCCCTGACGGGGCTTTGCTAGAATTGTTAACTCAGACACGACAAGATTTTAAATGATCTATATGCTATTCGCAACTAGGATATTTCAATGGGTCTTTTAATAACAAATTTCTTATTGGTTGTGTTCAATTGTCTCAGTAGTTTTCAGAACTATTCTATGCCATTTTTCATAGTTTTGAAGAAAGCTATACTAATAGAACCAACAAGCCATGTCCTCTGTGGGTCCGTGCTAGATTTCGAGTGTTCTATGATTTTATATAATTCTTCATAGGGGTTGCACTTCCATTTCTTTCCATCCTTGTAGGTCTGTTAGGAGGTCTTACCCTACCAGTGACTTTTGCATACCCATGTTTTATGTTGATTTCTATCATAAATCCCAAAAAATACACTTTTATCTGGTACTTGAAATATGGTCTTTGCATACTTGGGATTGTTTTTAGCCTGGCATTTTTAGTTGGAGGAGTGTGGATAGTGGTTGACAGTGGCTTAAAGCTTAATTTTTTCAAGCTAACTTAGCTAATCTATGCAATATTTAATATCAATAGCCTAATAGGTTCTTTATACATGAGTGTGTTGATGTTTTCTATTTCTCAGGCTCCTTTAAACATATAAAATACACAGGCGAAACATCCCACAATATGATTATCAAGGATTCTTATTGTATGTATAGTCATTGTGCTATTAACAGATAATTTTTAGTTGTATAAATAAGCCCATTGTTTTTTAGATAACTTTTCAAGCCCTAATGGTTATTTGGCCCAAGAATTATTAGGGTGCCTTTCTGGGAAACGGTCAAAGAGATTTCAGAGTATGCAAATGGTAATTCTCTAAACAAATCTTGAAATCAAACAAGTCCATCCTTGATTGTACTAAAATTGTGGAAAGTGGGGGACATGGGGTTCAGACATAAAAGCATTATTTAAATTTTGTAATTTTAGGATTTTACGTTTGGGATGTAATGAAGGGTCCATTAATTAGGATTTTTTGATTTCTTACACTTTTACCTACCTATACTGGGCAATTTCCTCTTGGCTAAGATAGGAAAGCAAGGACCAAAAAGAAAAATATCATCAATAGGATGTTCTGATATTGTTTAGGATCTAGATTACACACTAGCTTACCATGTCTCTTTGGATATCACAGCTAACCCCTTTTTTTTCCTATGTGGAATCATCCTTTCTGAGGATTGCATCTCCATTATTTTTGTTTCTATTTTACTCATTTTGGTTTCCATTTCATACTTCCTTGGGATAAAATGATCAAATGATTAATTATGTATTTCTTTGGTATCCTTATCATGTCATGTCTCGGTCTTAGTTCATTTCATGGATAGCCTTTAAGTCTCAGTGCACATCTTTCTCTTAGTGCTTACATGATTATTTTCCTTCCTACATAGCATTTTATTCAGAGACCTATTTAGGAATGCCAAAAAGTAGAGTTGTGGCTCAGTTTTTAATGTTTTTAAGGCTCTCAAAGTTCTATGTTTTATATTCCAAATTTGACTGCAGGATGAAGAGATTGATAGAAGAATTACCCAGGAAGTGAAGGATGAGAAACACATTCAAAATTTTGTATTACTTGGTAACAAATCTTTGTCATTGAATCTAATTAATTCTAGATTATTAAAGAGAACACATTCTCCCTACTTTGTCTTCTTTTTCATTTGTTAGTATCCCCTTATGGGCTGTCCTTTGATGTGGATTCCATGAACAAGGGGTATCTCCTTAAGCAAATTAACCCAATACTTGAATGTTTTATTTTACCACTGGAGCTCATCTTATTTGACAACTTCTATTATGATTTGTCTAAGGATTTTCCAGTTAAATTTTCATTATGTCTATTCAATGCTTGCCATAAACTCTACTGTTCTTTGTGGGATAATGATGGCATTCTTACAAAATCACTTTCAAGTTAATTTTATTTAATTTATATCACATCATAAGTTTAATTTTAAGAAATGGTAGCACTTGATCTCTATGACGAACTTATAATATATGTTGTATTAGTCATTGGTTGCACTTACATCCTAGAATTATCTAATATGTATTGTATGACTGAGTATTTCCCAATTTTAATTTTTTAATCCATACTTAATTCTCACTTTATATTAATAATAGTATCCATTTCTTGTTGGATAATATTATGTATTGTTTTGCTTGTTTAATAAATACATAAATGTTTGTAGTGTACATAGGTAGTTTAGCGACTTAGAAGAATATAGCCTTTAGTTGCAATGAATAAGAGAGTGATATTGAGTCTATTGGAGCATATCCTTCTAACTACATAGATTCAAGGTCACAACAAATAAGATTGAGAAATAAAATTATGGTTTAACATAGTACAAAGAATCAATAGTCTATAGCCTAGAGCACAATTGACCTCTTCTTGATGAATATTATATTAAACATGACCACATTAGAAATTTGGGTTTAAAATAAACTTTTAACTCTAAATACGCAATATTGATGTACCAGATGATATGTCATGTGATGTTAGTAAATAAACTTGTTTAAAATATATTGTTGACAATAAAGTTTAGAAGAAACAACAACTTTGGACATTTTCAGGTACACGATCTCCAAATAACTTGGTTGAGCTCTTTCTCTAAAAACAAGTAAATTATGATTCACTCATCCTTTTTTGTAATTGCATACAAATTAGGTAGTAACGAGGACATTGTTGATTAAGACTAGAATTCAACTTCACCCTTGACATTCGTATATGCTCGAAGATGATTAATAAATAATACGAATCATGAGTACTCTTACTGTGTATTTCTTATTGTTTTGATTCACTTACTACACTGTGTAATGTTTGTCTCTTGTAATATGTGTTCTCATGTACTGCAATTTGTCTAGATACACTTGGGCTCATGTCGAAATAGAGTACTAGTGGGTGAAAATTAAGAGTTTTTACAAGAAATGAAGTGACCATTCCTAATATAGTCATACCTTCATTCATTATGCTTTTGTCTACTAGTTGCTCAAAATCAAAACAAAATCAAATCTCAATAGAATTGCATATAGCACCAGTTTTACAGTAGTTTTCCACTCCCAATTTTAAGCAGTACCCCATCTACAGTAAGGGATTTTTCAAAAAAATTAATTAATGCAATAGAAATCTCTGCATTCGAGTCTCTGTGAGCCTTTAATATTTGTAGTACATATATTCTAATCTATTCCATCAACCATGTAAGGAATAGAAGAATGTTAAGTTGACTGTAAGCCCTTTATTCTAACCACTACTAGATAGTTTTTCTCATCACCACATGACTATCTTTTACAAATATAGCATTGTTGACACTTCCTGCTACTCCCCTACCTAAGGTAGGGACTCCAACTATGTGCAATCCTTGTTACAATTAGGGTTATGTTAATGTAAGTTTCTAAAAAATATGTGGATCATTCATAATATGGACATGTTTTATAAGTTATGATAACAAGGTCATGTGGAGAAGGACGGGGAACAAAAAAGTGGCCACAACTTTTTGGTCCATGTAAGACTTAAAGAAAATGTGTTCGAACATGCTTGCATTATTTCATCTTAAAAAGAGAGATTGAGCTCATTTGAACCCAACATCGCATCTTTACAATTGTTAGAGTAAAAATGTATTTGAATCTAGGTCCCTTTTCTCTCCAATGTTTAGGATTACTTATATTGTTTATGTATCTAAAGTCATATGATGAGGACACATAATATGATCTCCTTCCACACCCCTCCACTTAGGGCGTTTGTACTGTTGCTTTTTTCATTTTCCTTTTTATAAGGTTTTATTATACCCTACTCCAACCAATGGGATTTTATATTAATATGATTCATCTTTCTAGTTCAATTTGACCTTCATAACCTATTTATTTCTCTAGGTGATAGGTCTTTGATTCTGGGTGTTAATCAGGAGCTATGAGGTTGAGGGATCAACACCAATATGACACCCACTCACTACATATTTGATCATCCATTCAAGTTTTAAGATATTACAATATATAAAAAATCCACAAATCATGGAACCAAATAATCCTCACTATTGTACTTGGCATGTCCTAAAAATACAAATCAATTTTCCTGATTAAGTCAAGTGGGGTTAGATGGCCTAAACCCTACAATGAAGTAACATCAAGTCGAAATGAAATGTGAAAAGGAATTCACAAGAAGTGAATTCAAAATATTTTGAGTAGAGTTGCAACCATTGGGAATAGAGGTCACAAACCCAACCAAACCATAAATTTCAGAAACAAAAGAGTTAGACAGGACCCAAACCAACCTAAAAGAACCCTCTGCATTAGAAAAGGGAAGGCCAAGAATAAGAAAACTAACAGTGGGTTTTGAAAGGCATCCAACAAGCTCCCACAATCAAAGGCACTTTAGACAAAAGAAGAGAGATGTCCAAATTCAAAAAGAAACATCAGGTTTTGAAAGGCTTCCTAAAACCTTGAACCAAAAAGAATGGAAGAGTTAGAAAAATTATCAGAGTAAACCCACAAAACCATTAAGCAAAGGAAAAGAAAGGAGCTCAGAACCAACCTATGAGAGAGAATCCAACCAAGAATATTTTATAACCCCACAACACTCCTTTTCACCTCCATAGAAAAGGATCCCTCCTCTAATGAAGTAGACAAAATAGAAAACACCCACCAAGACAACTCTATTTGATTCCAGGTAGAAGAAACCTGGACCAAACCTCCAGGGTCCACCAAAGATGTGGCCAAGCATAAACCTCCATCAGCAAGGAAAGGGGAGGAGCCAACATCCATCCAAAGAGCACCAAAACCACCAAAGCACTCAACAATATGAGGCCCAACACCCACATAACCCACCAATTTGCATAGGATCACAAACTAGATGGCCCCACAAAGACTGGCCTATGAGAGGCTACAACTTCTAAGCCAAGACCAAGAAGAGGCAAATCACAGTAAACAATCCACTGCTTCCAACGCCTACACAATTCACACAAGAAATGAACTAAATGAATGCTAATATAGTGTTAGATCATTGAATTTTTATTGGCTAATATTTGGCAATTGTTTAATAGTTAAAATTTGGGAATCAAAGTTTGGCTAGTGGTTCAAACTTAAGGTAACATGAATTGCCTCATTTTACAAAATAATTATTTCAGTTTTATATAAATATCCAAAGTTTTTACATTATTCACATTTCATACTCAAATTCCCAACACAATATTTATAAATAAATTAGATCAATGTGCCTAAAATTTACGTTATTTTAGAATCTGAATTTATTTACCAAAAATATATTATTACTAATAGTTACTTTAGAGTGATATTATCGATATTCAAATGTTGTCATTAATTTTTAAAACGCAATGTAATGGCCTTCATAATATTCCATGAGGAAAAATGTACCTTTAGTTTGTAATCCTCGTTGAGGGTTAAAATTTCTTTTGAATTGTCGATCTTAGTGGAAATCAATAGTTTAAAAGCAAATTTTGACCCCATGGGCATTACAAAATGTGAATCTTATCTCACAAAATATACAAACAAGGCTATTAGATTATTTTAAGTTAATGGTAATGATAAAATATTATAAAGACTCTCCCTTAAACACATTAATAATTTCTACCTTTGAACCTCTAATTTTAGCCAGCGCCGATACTTTTAGGGCTGACCATTTTGCAAACAATCTATACTATAAAAAATCAATTTACAATCCTAAGATCAATATTCTTCGATACATTGCACTTTAGAGTTTCATTTTTATTATTATAATTAGGGTTATATTATTTGCATTAATAATAATTTAAAGGTTATCTTATACCCTTTATTTCAATTGAAAAATAGTTGTTTTTATATATAATATTTATGCATATAATATTTTAGGTCAAATATGTTAGCATTCACATTTAAAGGAGGTCTAATAAATTCCACTAAAATATATAGATTAAGGTTATTTAATGTAAGTTTCTAAAAACTATGTGAATCACTCATAATTTGGACATGTTCCATAAGTTATTATAGCAAGGGCATATTTAGAAGGATGGGGAATGAAAAAGTGGCTACAATGACTTTTTGGTCCATCTAAGATATAAACAAAGTGTGTTATAAATCAATTGCATTATTTCATCTATAAAAAATAAATTGAGCTCAATTGAACCCAACGTCATATGTTTACAATTGCTAGAATAGAAACATATTTGACACTGAGTCCCTTTTAACTCCAATGTTTATGATTACTTAAATAGTATTTTTTTTGGTTACTCAAGTCTTATGATGAGGACACATATCATGATCTCCTAATTTCTTCCTTTTCTTGGGCTTCTCTTGGGTTTACTTTTTTCATTTTTCTTTATATAAGGGGGTGTTCCCATTATACTGTGTCGCACTTTTTGGCCATTTTTTTACACTAAGACTAATATTTTGAAAAAAAAATTCACTTTCAAACACATCATTGCAAAACCATTAAGAATTTGAATATTATATAAACTATTGAATTTTAGCATTTTGTTTCTAGTTTATAAATATATATTTAAAAAAAAATGATTTGTATCCATTTTTCCTTCTCCTTCGAAAAGTGGTATGTATGAAAAATCAATATTTTTAAAGAGTGACGGTTAGTTGGATAAACATAATTTTTTTTTAAAATGATAATGATGTAATTATTTTGAGGTTAGATTTTTAACACCAATACCTAGAGGATCTAATTGGTTTCATTCAATTTGGCTCAAAATTTTATAGTTTATTGAGTTATGAAGTGACATCAACTATAATTTAGACATAGGTCCCTTTGGATCGCTCTAACTCGATCTGTATATATCAAAATTGATATTTTTCTTTTTTTTGATAGATAGATAACATAAACACCAATTTCCTACATATTTTTCATAATTTTGTTTTCCTAATTTAATACTTTCCTGAAGTGTCGAAGAGAGAGGTTGCTAAATGGCCACACAACCTATGTTTAATTAAACTAAAAATAAAAAGTCACAATGAAACTAATATATATTAAAATTGTAGTCATTATAAATCTTGTTTTGAGTAACATCATCTTCCATTTGGGCTTTATAATATTGTTTTATTTGGTCCTTGATGGAGACCTTTTTTAAAAAAAATTTGCAAAAAATTGTTGGATTTGGAGAGGAAGGGAACATTTAGGGGGTTCGCTAAAATACCCCTTCTAGCGAAGTGGGTTCGTGATAACCCCCTTGTAGTGAATGCCCCATGGAAAAATTGTGCAAATTTATTCTTTTTCGTTGATTCATGGGGCTTGTTCAAATTGGGTCCAGTTCAACTAAACCCTGCATTTCATCTAGTTCGCGTAAAGAGGTTTTCCCCTTCGCACAATTATCCCAATTCACTCGCAGGGGTCAAAAATGAAAAAATTCATCTGCGTGATTTTTAATTGTGCCTGAAAGTAGGACATAGCTTTGTGGGATCAATAAATAATTTATTATACCATACTTCAATAAATGATATTTTATATTAATATGGTTCATCTTTCTAGATCAAATTGACCTTCATAATCTATTTATTTATCTATATGTGGTAGGTGTTTGATTGTGGATGTTAGTCAAGAGCTATGAGCTTGAGAGGTCAAATCCAACACGACATCCACTCTATAGATATTTCATTATCTATTCAAGTTTTAAGAGATTAGAACATGAAGAAGAATTCCACAAATCATGGAACCAAATAATATTCTCTATTGTATGTAGTATGACCTAAACCTACAAATCAATTGTCATTTCATCAAAATCAGAGGTAAAAACATTATGAGTCTTTTTCATTGATATTGTTTCTAGAAATTGAAGCTCCAAATATTTCTTTTATATTTTTCCCTAAGAGATTATCTGGTAATAAAAATTAAACAATATAACAAATAAATTATTTCCTACCATTCATCAAAACAAGCTCTTACTCTTCTAGAATATTCAATATTTTAATTTTTCTTCTTTAAAGGCAACAGGGATAACTTTAAGAAACCCCCTCCTAGGAAAAAGTGTAAAATCATGGCAAATTCTACATTAATTTAAGGGAAAATATTTCTTGATGAAGGCAACAACATTTTCCAAATAATGAAAATAAAATTAAGGTGAAGGCAAATTTTTCCCTGTCGAATGAAAATTCCATAAAATCCTGGTGAATAATACATTAATGTGGGGGAAAATATATATTTTATAAGGCAATTTTTATTTCTTTTCAAGTATTATAATATATGAGGCGAATGATTTTATTTTGAAGGGAAAAGAAAATTTCTACTAGCGAATTTTATGTGTCGTTTGAAAATATATTTATTTTATTGGCTAATCTATCGTTAATTATGGGGAAAATAAATATTTTATTAGAGATTTTCAAAAGATAGGACTCGTCAATGCGACATGTGGGCCAATGCCAACTAAGAACTTGTTCGTAGATTAAACACATTGGTATTGATAAGCATGAAAGGTTACATCAACACGTAACCTAATAGTAACATCCATCATTTAATAATGTTAAAGGTTTTATTTGAGACTATTTGATGATCCTAGAGCAATGGTTGAAGTTTAATTTTGGCCCCAATTTCTTGAAGGAAACAAAGTTCTCCAGGAATTCACTGAAATCATGACACGTATCAAATTAATCTGCATCATAACCATCATCTAATTAATGCAACATCACGTAATGACATAATGTATTACACGTATGAAGTCTTACATTATTTTGCGTGGACGGTTGATAATGTATCACAGTCTCTATTAATAAAAGAAATATTTTATCACTGACACTAAATATGGCTATTTCTAATTTCAGACACTCGTGCATTTAATATGAAACATTTACAGAATTTTGAAGGACAAATGAACCAATTTCACACACTTGTGCATTTAATATGAAAGATTTATAGAATTTTCAAAGATAAATGAATTAATAAGGTTAGAGAAAGCATTGAGGGATATTTACAGATGATTTATGCATCTTTCTTCTTCAATTCTCCTTTGGTTTGGGTCTTCCTTTTCTAGTGCTTAAAAGATTGCCTCTAGTTTAGGTCTTTAGGATGTGTAATTTTTGATATTTTGGTAGTATTTTTTATGTAGCTCAAAAACCCTTAAGAGAAATTACTTAGAAGATACACAAAAAAAAGTTATAGAATTCAATTTCTTCATTAACTTCTCCAACTTACTCTGCCTCTACAATGAAATAAAACTCCTACTTATTACAATTCCAAAAATTACCATATTTGGTAGATTTTAAGAAAAAATAGATTTTTTTTCCATTTTTGGTAATTTTGAAAACTCATCTTATGAATCCTGATTTTTCCCAAGAAAAGCTCCCAACTAAGGAAAGATGAATTGCCAACTAACCCATGAAATCAGAAAAATGATTTCGGATTTATTACAAAAAACTAAACTCAAAAAGCTGGAAAGAAATAGAAAAAGCCAATTTTGGAGGTCAAGATGAAATTTTAGGCTCCCAAAAAAAGGTTGAAACGGCCACCAACAAAGCTAGCTGAGATGAAATTGCTATTAAATATTCTTCACGAATCTGCCTGTAAAATTTCAGCCAAAACCCACATCTGAGTGAAAATTTATGACCCTCTGAAGCTCCTGCATTAATTTTTTTGAAGATGGACACTCCTATCTATTTGATAAGCACATCTAGGGAGGAATAGAAGGCCTTTTTGGGCCTGGTCTAAAACCAAACCCTTGAATCAATTTGCAAGGAGTTTGGAGCCTTAACAAATAAGGTTGTGAGGATGGTGCTGGGCCGTGAATTTTTGGAAAATTTTGATAGGTGAGTTAACACAGACATTACGTTCCATTTTTTGGCATCTCTTATGGACCTTGGGGGAGAGAGGGTGGATATGATCCTTCTATTAAGGAAGCTATTCAAACATGAATTCTTGGATGACATTGGTTGGGTTTCCATTTTTGCACAATTAGGGGTGGGGATCCCTTGGGAAAGTGAATTACACAAGCTTCTCGAGCCAGACCAAAATGTGGCCACGCAACCTTTTCTTTTGAACCTGGATGTTTAACATTTCACACACCATAGGAAATGGGCACAGATTGGTAGGGATTTTCTTCACAAATAGTTTATGTTGGATGAATTGATGGACTACAAAATGGTTGTATGAATTCATAGAGCTTATCGTCTCTGAAGAGTTCTACTTAGAAGGAGGGGAAAATCCTTAGTGTTGTATCCCTGTGGCCTGAAATTTTGAAATTTTGACTCTAGCAGGTTTTTTTCGCCACTTCCTCGCAACGTCCCTCATTTCTTCTTTAAATTTTTGTAGAGGTTTCAAGTCTCCAAGTCCTAATATTGTAAATTTGTAGAAAATATTAACAAAAACTTTGCAACTTCATTTTAGTTTGTTTTTATGGATTAAATTTTAAAATATGTATGTGTGACATATGTGATTTTATAATTTTTAAATTTGAAAATGAACCAAACAAATGTTAATGTATGTGTATTATTTATTTAACAGTAATAAATTAACTTTTGTAGGTATCATGTCACATGTGTGCGACTGTGGAATTGTGAAAGTTTAAAGTATTATGTTATTCTTTAAACTTTAATGTAAAACTAAAATCTAAAATTAGCATAAAAAATTTTATTAGCAATTCATAAAACATGGAATAATAGCAATGTCTCGACTCCCGTAGAGTTAATATCACCTCTTTGGTTATTGAGTTGTCTGTCATCATTGCACGTGGTATGTACATTGTACTATGAGTATTGATACCATCGACGCATATCTTAAACCTATTTGTTTATAACCCTAATTTGTAAATGTATTAACCGAGACCATTGATTGATCATAGGTCAATGGCTGGAGTTTTATCTCATGCCCAATTTCTTGAAAGAAATTGATTTTTGCATGAAGTCTGCAGAATGGATATATGTCTCAAGGTTGGCATGATAACTTGCAATAAATGAATGTCTTGTCAAAGTGAAAGTGACATTCTTTAACTATAATGATCCACTCGTTACTCATCACGCATGTTGCATGGTTTCCAAAATTGTACTAGTACACTCTAGTTATTAGTATAGTCACTATGTAAGGGTAAAAGTACAAACCTGTGTCACACTTTAACAAAGGAAGAGGACCACGACATGCAAAACTGTTGAACTTTAACGACATAAAAGTGATATTTGTGTTTAGAATTTGAAAATGATGTAAACTAATGAAATGTGTAAAATTGGATCTAGTTTATGCCTATAATTTTTTTAAATTTTTTTGAATAAGTATTGACCTATTTTTTTAATTTTTGAAGTCCATTTTTTAATTGCTCAAAAAATGCTGAAAATGTAAGGTCTAGTTCCCTCCACTTTAATATATGAAAATAATCTTTTTTTCTTCTGATTTCAGAATATGTTTTA
>MU226017.1:2887460-2902253 GCA_018584345.1 Thuja plicata
TCCATCATAATTTTGACACTCATAATGCGTAACGATGACATACTAACCATCACAGATAGTGTATATTGCAATGGTCAATATTGTCTCAATAACGACGGACATAGCAGCTATTAGTGATTCTGACACCAAAACTACAACACTAGTCTGTGTCACGTGATCGATGCGGTAGTGTCAGAATTGCAATGTATAGCTGTAAAAAAAAAGACTCAAATGTACTAGTGTGGTTATGGATAAAGAAGGGAAGGACGCCAAATTTCTTAATTATAAAGTAAAACAATAGATTTGAAAGATTAAGATGAAATGAAACACTTATCTTGAAATGTAGCAAATCTAGAAATTTTGGTTTTCTGATGTATGTACTGAGTTTTTGGAATTGGTGCAACTAGATCCGAAATAGAAACATAGAGATGAAGAAAACCCGGAAATCTTTTTCTTTTCTATGATAGGTCGACCTTGAGCCCTTTATGTTGACCTTGACCTACATTGCTCTGATAGAAAATCTGTTAACGGATCTTGAAAGTTTGCCAAAAAGGGTATCTGAAATCTTCTCTATAATTCATTGTTCTGTACCTATTCCTGTAAGAAAAATGGTTTTTTTTTTTTTTTTGGAGGGGGGGTTGGGGGGGCGTTCCTTAGTGAACTAACCCTTGAAATAAAAATTCAAATGGATAATGCTAGCAAGTAGTAGAAGTAGATCTAACAATGAAGCTATGATATTCGATAGATATGCAATTGTATTTCAAATGTAAACAAATATATTAATGTGAAAGATTGTACTCAACCTTAAAAAACATAAATGTAAATCAAAACCTCCATGATTATATGTTTGGAATCAACCTTGAAGTTAGAATGAATGAGTATTGAGGATGCACAAAGGATCTGGAAGGATGATCACACCACCATGATGGATAGATTTAGGGTTTGCATGATGAATGCTTGAACCAAATTCCTTTAAAGGCTTAAATTCTTGAATCCTTGATGTTCAATGGAGAACTTGAATGCTTGAGAAGAAGACTTGAAAACCTTGATTGAACACTTGGAATCTTGAGAGAATGTGGAACTATGGATTCTTCAAAGAAAATGATAATGTCTTTGTCTCCCAGTAGATGATGATAAAAGATGAGAGGAGAATGATTCCTTATATACAAGTCTTGGGAATAAATGTTTAGAGAGGCTAACATAGGAGATTTAAATTCCAATTAGGCATATACCTGTAGAAGTGGACCTATATTTAAGAAATTTTAAGATTCATTACTTCAGAATCTGAAACAGCTGACTTGGAAGGGGAAAAATAAATTTTTGAGTTTCCTGCATCCGATACACTTTCCAATGCAAAAGGGGGACCTGGGTCAAGGTCAAGGTCAAGGTTGACCTTGACCTAGGGGGTCAGGACCCCTAGAAAATATGCCAGGTGGGGAAAATGGTGCCCAGAGAGGTCCAATTAGGCTCCTAAATAGGAACAGAAGATGGAGAAGGGGCAGAAATAAGAGAACAATATGATGATGGCCCAAAACACCCTCTAAGGAGGGATAAACTATCTTAATCATGGATGTGCTTCCATTTTAAGATGATACACAAAGACTATGAGTAAAAGGAAAAGAAAGGAAATGAAGATATTATACTTCCACAAACTGGTTGAAACACCAAGGTTTGCTGATGAATTCCATGATATTTTTTATCCTATTATACATGGAAATAAGGGAATCATTGAAATTATATTTGCACTTGAAAATAAGTGGAAATATCCAATGAAGGATTCAAAATTTTATCCATTTAACAGCATGGTAAAGACAACGACAAATAAAATTGCAGCATCAGTTGCTAGGTCACCACGCATGGTGTTACCTCAAGTATTCCATTGTCCCAAAATTTTCATTCTTTACACGGAAAATTATGATGAAAATAGAAAAGAAATTATCACTAAAAATACATAGGAGGAAATTTTATCAATAACTGAGACTAAATTTGCTAGTTTTTTGAACCTAAAGTATAAAGCACAAAACTCAAATGTATACATTGACCTGGGAAACCTGGTAGAGAATTATAAAAAATAGATGCAATATCAAAATATTAGTATATAAAAGGAATAACAAGTGATTCTAGTCTGGATCAAGAACATAAGCCTCCCTATGATTATGATATTTTTTTGAAATGGGTTCGGGATAGTTTTTCCTTGCGAGCATGGTGCACGAGCACCTAGGCTAACCTCCATGTTTATTCATTTTGGCTTGTACTTGACATTAGCCAAGTCAAGATAGGTTAGTTTTTTTTGGACCTTAGTAGGTATTTGATGTAGGCTAAGTGAGTTAGTCATTAGGACTAATGTCACATTAATAGCCATTGTTAGTAGCATTTTCAAATTCTTAGGCTTAGTTGTTAAATGTGAGGTTGGAGTCATGAATGTGTCCTAAACTCATAATGGAGGACATAGAGATATCATAGGGCCTTAAATGATCTTTGATCCTCGAAATGGAGAGGTTAGAGGTCCTAAAATGTAGGGAGAAGGTATAATTGAAAAGATGCCAAAAGTTGCTAAATTATTGTCATGACAATATTTGCAATAATTGCAAATGTTGCATGGAACATGGTTACATCAGATTCTCCTTGAAACTAGGAGTGGGGAATCTACCAACAAGCCCCTAGAATGGTGGAAGAAGTCATCTAATGGAGAGAAGGACTCGAATCAAGTAGTTAGTGTTGATTTTGTAACAAGTTGAAGTTGAATATAGCTCTGCAATTTTTGAGTTTTCAGTAATCCCAAGCATTTCCTTGAAATAGTCATATTGAATGGATTGATTTCTTGAATCTAATAGTTGTTTTGTTTTCTTAGGATACAGTCATAGTTAAATTGTTTTGTAACTAGGGAGTCCACTGGTCCTGTCCTGACTAGTCAATCAAGTCATGGCTCCCCCACGAAATCTAACCATGGGAAACACCTAAGGGTAGATGGAAATGTTAGGGGAGTTAGTAGTGTATATAATTGTAGAGTTAGGAGTCTTAGAAGTGCAAGTTTCTATTTTTAAATCCAAGCCCTAGGCGAGCATGCACTGCCCGGTTAATGGTTTAGAGGAATAACAATGAGTATTCATATGCAGGGGAAGGAAGTACTATATGGTATGAGTACATTTATAGTTAGGTTTTAGTGTTACTCTGACATAATAAATTGGTTGAGCTCATACCAAGCAGTGAAGACAAGTTCTAAGCAAGTTTTGCATAGTGTTGCAGACTGTCCTAGTTTTTAGGCCTATTACCCCTATAAGACCTAGTTTATAGGAACCCTATGTACGGATGACTTAGGGGTTTGAGACTTACAAAATCCTTTGTAAAATGGAAAAGGGTATTTGGATATGGTCTTATAATTTTGAGGTCTTTGGAAAATTTTTGCAAGAATTGAGAAAAACACACTGTGAAGGGCCACGAGGAGATAAGCCTAATTAGGCCTCTTGAAGACACAAACTTGGAATCGACTTAAAATGGGAAGGAGATCCCCTCAGATGGATTCCAAATTGATCAAGTGAAATTTCTACATGGTGTTGGACACCCCTGCAAGTGATTCATGATTTTTAGTGAGGAAATTGACACTTAGACTGTTCTAAGTGTAAGTAGGAGAAGTGGAGTTTTGAACTAACTAAGGGTGTTAGTACTTCAGGGTGAAGCACATGAGTGAAGAACTCTTAGAGAATAGTTGAAATTGGAGTTAGTTAATCACCTAATCCAATTTAGGACCTAAAGGAGATTAGGTTCCTAGAAGAGAAAAGCTAGGTTTCTTAGTTGCAGTGCTAGCAATCCTTGGAACACTCACATCATATTTGTATCAAAGCTTGATTAAAGATCAGGCTTGTGGTGGATGTTTTAGCCTATTGAATTAGTGGGAGAGAATACACTTGGAGGATTAGAAAAATACAAAGTCATGGTGACTAATTCTGAGTTAGCCAAAAAGGTGGAAGAACAAGAAGAAGACAACAAGTCTTTAAGAGAAAGGTTGTCTCAAATGGAGCAACTCTTGGGAGAAGTCCAAGACAAAGCTGAGAAGATGAAGGATAAGATAGATTAGAAAGAAGAAGAAGAAGATAGGTAGAAAGGAGTGGAACTAGAAGAAGAAGCTAGGGAGAAAGGAGTGGAACTAGAGGAAGAAGCTCCAACCCCTGACCCTGTCAGTGACCAAGAACCCTTCTTAAAGGCATTGAAGGCTTTGAGTGGTAAAAATTTGGAGGGTGTACAACTATTTAGTGGAAAAATGGATCCAGATTTAGTAGTGGATTGGATAGACAACATAGAGAACCATTTGGAATGTGATGGTATCATAGAGGCCCAAAAAGTGAATGTGGCCAAGTCAAGACTGAGAGGTTCAACTCTTACATGGTAGAAGTTTGTTCAAACTGAAAGAGAGAAAGAATGAAAGAGTCCTATTGCCACATGGAAGGGCATGGTGACTAAGATGAAGTAGAACTATTTACCTAATGATTATGAAGTGAATATACATAGGAGGAGACATAATCTAAGACAAAAAGATATAGATGTCCAAGACTACACTGAAGAGTTCCAAAAGTTGTGCCTACGGTCACAAGTGGTTGAAGATGAAAGCATCAAGCTAGCTAGGTATTTGAATGGACTCAAATGGTATATTAAAGAAGACATGAGTCTAGTGAACCTAGTGAACCTCAAAACCATCCACCAATGCTATCAAATGGCCCTGAAGATAGAGGAGAAAGGCAAGAGGAAGCAAGAACAAAGTTCTAAAGGAAGAGGTAGAGGGAGAGATAGTAGAGGACAAAGAGGTGGCTATGGTGGAAGGAGTTCAGAATCAAGGACACAAGGAGAAGTCAGATACAATGAGCAGCAAGAATAAAGTTCTAGTAGAGGTGGTAGAGGAAGGAACTCTAATTTCAAAGGTAGAAGTGGTGGACAAGGAAGAGGCAATTACTTTGCCAATATGAAATGTTACCATTGTAACCAAATGGGACACCTTGCCTATAGGTGTCCAGAGAAGAGTAGTACTTCTCAAGGAGGTAACAAGAGGACTAATCTAGTCCAAGAAGACACAAGTGTATTTGATAAACACCTTGAGGTGCCATTAAACTCAGAGGAAGGTGAGAACCTCAGGATGAGGAGAACATTGATCAAGGAGCCAATCAAGGAGGAGCCAAACCAAAGGAGGTCTTTGTTTAGAATCAAATGTAATGTGATGGGTAAAGTATGAAAGGTTATCATAGACTCAGGGTCTACTGATAATATTGTTTTAGAGGAAGCAGCCAGCAAGTTAGGCTTGACAAGGATTCCTCATAACCATCCTTACAAGGTCACATGGCTCAATAAGGGACAACACATTTTAGTGAATGAACAAGCATGGGTGGAGTTCTCTATAGGGAGATATAAGGACAAGGTACTATGTGATGTGCTGCCCATGGATTCATGTCACTTGCTCCTAGGTAGGCCATGGAAATTTGACTGCCAAGCTATTCATGATGGAGTGAAGAACTACTATACTTTCAAGAAGGCTAACATAACTTTCAAAATTCAGTCATTGTTGGAAGATGTGGAGGTGAAGAAAACTGGTCCTAACATAATGATGTTGAGTGAGAAAGAGTTCTTGGAAGCCATAGAGGATGGATAAGGAGTTGGCTTTGCACTAATGTTGAAGCCCAAGGAAGAGGAAGACAAAACAATGAAGAGGACAGAGCTTCCACAAGAGATACAAGAAATGTTGTAGAAGTATGAAGGTATAGTAAGTGATGGACAGCCATCAACCTTACCCCCTATAAGACCCATAAGCCATAATATTGACCTTATTCCTGGAGCTACCCTACCCAATAAGGAAGCCTACAAGATGACCCCTCAATAGAATGAGGAAATACCTTGGCAAATTCAAGAGTTACTAGAACAAGGTCTTATAAGGAAGAGTATTAGTCCTTGTGATGTACCCAGAGTCCTAGCCCCTAAGAAAGGAGGTACTTAGAGATTATGTACTGACTCTAGAGCCATAAATAGGACAACTATCATATATAGGTTCCCTATCCCTAGGATATAAGACTTGATGGATTGTTTAGGAGGTGCAAGGTACTTCACCAAGATAGATTTAAAAAGTGGCTATCATCAGATAAGGGTGAATGAAGGGGATGAATGGAAGATAGCCTTCAAAGCCACTGAAGGGCTATATGAATGGCTAGTCATTCCATTTGGCTTATCAAATGCTCCATCAACTTTTATGAGGTTGATGAATGAAGTACTCAAGGATCACATTGGCAAGTTTGTAGTGGTATACTTGGATGGTCTACTCATCTTTAGTAAGACAAGAGAGGAACACCTCAAGCATGTGGAATTATTACTTAAGAGGCTACATGAAGAGAAGTTAATGATTAACTTGGAGAAGTGTGAGTTCATAAAAATAGAGCTAGTGTACCTAGGATTTGTTCTATCTCATGGTAATCTGAAAATGGACAAGAGTAAAGTGGAAGCCATTATGAATTGGCCTAGTCCAAGGATAGCAACCAAGGATAGCAATAGAGGTAAGAAGTTTTCACGGCCTTTCTCAGTATTATAGGAAGTTCATAATGCAATTTAGTGCTATTTGTGCTCCTGTGTTGGACACAATCAAAGGAGGAATGAAGACCAAGTTCATATGTAATGAATAAGCCACTAAAAGTTTTGAGTTGTTGAAGGAAAAGATTGCTACCAAACCACTATTGGTCTTGGCAATCTTTGAGAAGCTTTTCAAAATTGAATGTGATGCAAGAAACATAGCTATTGGGGCTATCCTAAGCCAAGAGGGTAGACCAATAGCATTTCATTTTGAGAAGTTAAGTGAAGCAAAGAAGAAGTATTCTTCTTATGACCTTGAATTGTATGCATTGGTTCAAGCCTTGAGAAAGTGGAGGCACTACTTGCTGCCCAAGGAGTTCATTGTTTATTCAGATAATCAAGCCTTAATTTTTCTAAATTCTCAAGAAAGTTGAGCCACAAGCACACGAAATGGGTGGAATATCTACAAGCTTACACCTTTAATATCAAACACAAGAAAGGTGTCCTCAATAAAGTTACAAATGCATTGTCAAGAAGAGCTCTTACCATCCAAGAGATTCAGTTGAAGAGCATGGAAATAGATCACTTCAAGGATCTATATGCTGAAGATGAGGACTTTGCAGACATTTAGAAGGTATGTGTTGAAAACAAGAACCATTTCCATAGTGATTATGTTGAATATACTTTGGAAAGTAACCTTTTGTTTAAAGGCAATCAACTATGTGTCCCTAGAGGTTCCATTATGGAGAACATGATTCAAGAGAAGCACAATGGTACATTGAGTGGTCACTTTGGGATCACAAAGACACAAGAACTAGTTCAAAGGTTCAACTATTGGCTGAGGATGAATATTGATGTCAAAAGGTATGTGGAGAGTTGTATAGTGTGTCGAAGGGGCAAGGGTACTTCATCAAATGCTAGCATTTATCAGTCCTTACCTATTCCCACTAGACCTTGGGATTTCTTGAGCATGGATTTTGTAGTTGGGTTATCGAAAACAAGACAAGGCATGGATAGTTTTTATGTAGTTGTGGATAGGTTTAGTAAAATGGCTCACTTTGTGCCATGCAAGACCACTAATGATGATAGCCAAATAGCCTCTCTATTCTTCAAAGAGATAGTAAGAATCCATGGGTTACCTAAGAGCATTGTGTCTGATAGAGACACCAAATTTATGAGTCATTTTTGGAAGACTTTGTGGCAAAGATTAGGCACTAATTTATCCTTTGGATTTTCCTACTATCCCCAAACTGATGGTTAGACCAAAGTGGTGAATAGAAGCCTTGGAAATCTACTAAGGTGCTTGACAAAGGAGTACAGACAGTAATGGGAACAATTGATTGGACAAGCTGAGTATGCCTACAATGACACCATCAATAGGTCAACAAGGAAGAGCCCCTTTGAGGTGGTGTATGAATTACATCCTAGATGAGTTTATGAGTTAAGAGACTTGAAGGATGGAGTGAAAGAAAGTGGATATGTGTATGATTTTTCTTATGCCATGCAAGAAATACATGATACATTCTAGAAAAACTTGACAGAGAACACCTTGAAACATAAGGAAAATGTTGATGAAAGTAGGAGGAAAATTGAGTTCAATGTGGGTGACATGGTGATGGTGCATCTCAATAAATCAATATTTCCAAAGGGAGTCCCTCACAAGTTTCAGATGAGAAGGATAGGTCCTTTTCCTATCTTGGCTAAGTATGGTGAAAATGCATTCAAAGTTGAACTCCCGGAAGACAGTGGATTGTCACCTATCTTCAACATTGCAGACTTAGTCCATTACAAAGGACCAAAGAAAGACTTAGATCAGAGTCTTCAAGAAGTAATTAGAGATGTGGAGGAGCTACAATTACCCTCAGCTATAGTCACAGGAACTGACAACATACTGAATACAAGAGTATACAAAAAGACCAGAACTAAAGAGTATAAAGAGCACTTGGTCAGAAGAAATGATCAAACAAATGCAAATGTAGTATGGGTCAAAAAATCAGAGTTCAAAAAGATGGGGATTGGTCTAGGCATCCTCAGTACAAGGGTGGATTGATCTTTTTTTTTGGGGAGGATGGTGCAGGAGCACCTAGGCTAACCTCCATGTTTGTTCATTTTGTCTTGTACTTGACATTAGCCAAGTCAAGATAGGTTAGTTTTTTTTGGACCTTAGTAGGTCTTTGATGTAGGCTAAGTGAGTTATTCATTAGGACTAAGGTCACATTAATAGCCATTGTTAGTAGCATTTTCAAATTCTTAGGCTTAGTTGTTAAATGTGAGGTTGGAGTCATGAATGTGTCATAAACTCATAATGGAGGACATAGATATTCCATAGGGCCTTAAATGATCTTGGATCCTTGAAATGGAGAGGTTAGAGGTCCTAAAATGTAGGGAGAAGACATAATTGAAAAGATGCCAAAAGTTGCTAAATTATTGTCATGACAACATTTGCAATAATTGCAAATGTTGCATGCAACATGGTTACATCGGATTATCCTTGAAAATAGGAGTGGGGAATCAACCAACAAGGCCCTAGAATGGTGGAAGAAGGCATCTAATGGAGAGAAGGACTTGAATCAAGAAGTTAGTGTTGATTTTGTAACAAGTTGAAGTTGAATATAGCTCTACAATTTTTGAGTTTTTAGTAATCTCAAGCATTTCCTTGAAACAGTCATATTGAATAAACTACTTGAATCTAATGGTTGTTTTTTGTTCTTAGGATAGTTATAAGAACTTTCTATTCAGTAATTTAGTCAATTAGAGTTATTATACAGTCATAGTTAAATTGTTTTGTAGCTAGGGAGTCCACTGGTCTTATCCTGACCGATCAATCAAGTCATGGCTCCCCCATGAAATCTAACCATGGGAAACACCTAAGGGTAGATGGAAATGTTAGGTGAGTCAGTAGTGTATATAATTGTAGAGTTAGGAGTCTTAGAAGTGCAAGTTGCTATTTTTAAATCCAAGCCCGAGGTGAGCATGCACTGTCTGGTTAGTGGTTTGGAGGAATAATAGTGAGCATTCATATGCAGGGGAAGGAAGTAATATACGGTCTAAGTACATTTATAGTTAGGTTTTAGTGTTACTCTAACAAGTTTTGAGCAAGTTTTGTATAGTGTTGCAGACTATCCTAGTTTTTAGGCCTATTAGCCCTATAAGACCTAGTTTATAGGAACCCTATGTATGGATGACTTAGGGGTTTGAGACTTACAAAATCCTTTTTAAAGTGGAAAAGGGTATCTGGATATGGTCTTAGAGTTTTGAGGTCTTTGGAAAAGTTTTACAAGAATTATGAAAAACACACTATGAAGGGCTACAAGGAGATAAGCCTAATTAGGCCTCTTGAAGACACAAACTTGGACTCGAATGAAAATGGGAAGGAGATCCCTCAAGATGGATTGAAAATCGATCAAATGCAATTTCTACATGGTGTTTAACACCCCTACAAGTGAATCATGAATGTTAGTAAGGAAATTGAAACTTAGACTCTTCTAAGTGTAAGTAGGAGAAGTGGAGTTTTGAACTAACTAAGCATGTTAGTCTTTCAAGGTGAAGCACATGAGTGGAGAAATATTAGAGAAGAGTTGAAATTGAACTTAGTTAATCATCTAAGACAATTCAGGACCTAAAGGAGATTAGGTTCCTCAAAGAGGCAAGCTAGGTCTCTTAGTTGCAGTGATAGAAAGCCTTGGAACACTCATATCATAGCATTTTTTTGGATTGGATAATAACAAAGAAGTGGGTGCCAGTATTCCTGAAATGATTTTTCATATTCATTATGAAAAAGAACTAGTAAAGTATAATTTTATTGAGAGCATTTTTCATTGCATGCAAGGAAAAGTTATTAATAATTAGAAAATGTTCACAAAAGACATTTAGGTCAATAACCTACTTATGCTATCTTCTTTTAGCAAAACATCGTGCAATATTTCAGACAAACAAGCTTCAAAGTCAAGTCTAAAATACAATATATGAATGGACACCTGAGATAAGGATGGGTGATAAGAGAAGGAACTATAAAAAATTTGTAGACTTCTTTTTGGCACCAATGTATCTTAAAATTATAGGTACTCCATTGCCTAGATTTCCTATGTCTTGTAGAGATTGCATTCAACTTGGAAGTGAAATACAATTGGCTTACTAGTACTTCATGGAAGACTACAGTGTGTTAAGGGTTTACGATTCAGTGGTAGAACCTTAGAAACTTCCAAAACATGTTTAAAAGAGGGTATTTGCATTGGGATATGCTCGATAGATGGAGAGCACAAATGAATTTTTTAATGGTTAGAAAAAGAAAATAATATTTCCTTCCTTTCCTTTCTCATTTGGAGGGTTCACATTTGAGAGAAGAAGATTCAAAGTGGCATAGGCTTTTTTTTATATTTCACTTTGTTGTTGACAGTCACTGGTAATACGATCCAATTGACATAATTGGAACAAAGCATAGAGTGAATGGGAACTTTGGAAGCAAATCTCAACATGAGAGTATGACAATGATAGAATATTTAAAAATATGGAGTCCTAGGATGAGGTCAAAAAAGATATGGATAAATAAGAAACTGAAAATAATATTTCAATACAAGAATTGTCATCACAAATTATGGAATTTCACAAACACAAAGGAAAAGGGGCAGCACAGGAGATCCTACAATGTCTACTAGGAAGCTTCTCAACCATATACAAAAGCTAATTACAAAAACCTAGTGGTTCAATGTAAAAATGGTAATTACACTCCAACCAAAATTTATGAATTTTGGGAAATGAGGAAGACTCTCGGTGAGCCTAAGACCTCTGAAGTTCTTTATGAAGTAGATGAGGATGAAATATTTAGTGTTTTTTGGAATGAAGAGAATCCAGTTGAAGCATACCATAGTGATGATGAATGTCAAGGTAATGAGGATGAGCAAGGCAGTGTAAATAAGTAAAAAGTTATGACAATAATGCCAATGGTGTCTATGACTATGAGTCCAACAATTGCCACACCTTCAGGACAAAACCCTCTAAATAGTCTAAAAACTCCACTTGTAATGTGTCATGGTGCTACTGTTACTAATCCTTGTGGTGCAATTATTAGAACCACAGGTGGAATCTCGTACATCACTACAAGTTTGATTTCACCTTTTAAACATTTAATTGTGTCTGAAAACCCTGATTTTTGTCTCAATGATATTGTAACTAGCTTTTAAGAAACAAAAATAGGAATAGATAAAATACTAACACAATGAAAAGGGATGCAGTTGTTGCAGCTTGTGATGTAGAACCTACATCAAATAGGTTATTTCCCACATATGAACCTAAAAAATAAATGATGGAGTTTCATTGGTGATAGGTTGTGTAATTGGTTTGAATTGTATGAAAGTCTTAGAGATGTTTTTGGGAAGCTCAAAGAGCACATTAAGAAGAAAAAAAACAATTGTCAGAGAGATAAAACCACAAAACAGGTTTTGCATCAAATCAACAGAACTAGTTACAAGCATTTGGAAAGCAAGGGAATTCATGACCACGTTCGTGCATCAATAAATGCAAACTCTATCTTTCAAAAATGTCAGAAACTATAGGAAGTAGAGGAAACTCTTGCCTTATTTGAGAGAAATGTCACCAAGATGAATCAAACAAAAATTGAAATGATAGGTATTGGTTTGCCGAGTCCTGGTCCTAGTAACTCATTAAAAAATTTAGTTGGAAGAGAAGCTTAAAAACAAAAGTTGGAGGACACAATGAGGACATATTTAGGATAGCTTCCTCAGGACATATCTCATGAAGGCATTGCAAAGTGCATCAAACCATTGAAAATTTTGAATGCACTATTGGAAGGATCATTGCTTTTAATTCACTCTAATGAGTATGGATGGCTAACGAGGTTGCAAGTCATTTCCTATAACTTGACAAATATTGACCTTCCAAATGATGCAAAATGGAGCATACTAAACAAACTAGCAGAATCATCTCATCAATCATAGTATGTGAAAGTAATTTCAATTTCAATCATCTCTATATTATTTTTCTAATGGCTTGAATTGAGTTAAAATTAACAAGTTTGAACTTTGTTTTTTTAACATGATCAATGTAGCATATGCTATAATGCTATTGCTAATTTACTAAACTGGCCCGTCAAATGCAGAAATGTACAGTTGTAGAGATGTTGTGCTTGTCTTGACTCTTACTAATTTTTATTTTGATAATTCACATTAGGAAAATCAACCTAAAGCTATTATTGCTCCCTTGTTTCTATAAAAGGGGAATTCAGGGTCATTTGCTAAGGGTATTGAAATTGAAATTGGGCATTGACTCTTGAGTCATAATTTATTGTCAATTCACTTTTTCAAACATTATCATATAGATTTTTGTTCTTACTACTATTAATGAATGAATTTTTATATTGTGTCATATTTGCAAATAAAATTAATGAGAATCTTTATTTCTAAGAATTGTATCATATGAATTGCTATGTTTTTAAAAAAAATAAAAAAATCTTTAAGAATTGTACCATATGAGCTGAATAATGCAAATGAAAACCATTATTAATTATAGAATTGGTGATATTATTAACCACATTCATGTTTTTGACATTATAATATGATATTATGCATGATTGATGATGAGATACAGAAACTCACAGTAGACTATAGGAAAAAGTTAAATAAATACCTACGATATGCTAGAAGTCTACAAAGGTTCAAGTTGCCACATCATATCATTATCGGGATCCTCAAATTCATCGCCATCAACTTTATAGCTTCCTTGATTCTTCGATATGTTTTCTTCACTCTACATACCTCTACTTAGCTGAAGTTCAATGCTAATAGTACTAGTATAAGTACATGAGTAAATGACATTCAGATCATTATCTCTGGCACTCCCTCTTTGGTTTGAAATATTGGCTAGCCCTCTTCTCTGACGTTTCTTCTTCCACAATTTTACTACCCTATCGTAAGGAAAAGTATTGACTTCATACCTGGATGTATAGAGCCTTAGGCAATTTTCAAAATTCTTGTCTAGTTTGTTTCTTATTTTTGACTTTAGAAACCCCAAAGTGCTGAAAACTATCTCATCCTCCACCGACCCCAAAATCATTGTCAAACATAAATCAACAAGCTTGAAATTTTTTTATATTGAATCAATCAACATTTCTCTCTCAGCTAGATTTTTCCAAAGCCTTGTTTTTGATCCATCTTCTTGGGGGTTGCGCATAATATTATAATATTCCCTCACTGTCTATGAAAAATGGCCTGATTGCTTTCTCAAACAAGATTCATCTAAAATTCCATTTAGATTTACTCCATTTAACTCTTTGGTTTTGCAAAAATGATATATCAAAGTTAGTATCTTAGTTCGATAATATTTTGAATTCTTAATACTCCAATATCAAGGAAAAACAATAGACATGGATTCAAGTAGTTTGACTACAGGGAATCTTTCTCTAATCTCTGAGGAAAGATCATAGGAAATGCGCTTTAAACAAGTAGTTACAGACTCAATGATCTTTGTAAAGTCTTATGTTTTAATACTTGATATTCGCTTCCCATGGTTCTTTCTTGGTTCCTTAGAAATGACCCTAGAAAAGTAGTACATTGGTATCTCAACTCAATGTACTTCTACACATAACTCCCCATTGGTACTGATCTTTAAAAAGTTGATCTTTAAAAAGTTGTCAGGATTGTCCAAATTTGTGATTTTAAGCCAGCTAGAAAATTTTACATCATCACATGATCGATAGAGATTATCAAGCGTCATGCATGTCAATTTACAAAGCGCAACATACTATGCAATATACATATCTCTTTGTTGGGCCTTTTTCATTATATTTCTCATTTCCTCCAGTGGGGGGAGAAGATCTACTAAGATTAAGAGTGTCTCTACACTACTTAACCTTCACAATAGCTTAGGAAATTTGAGTAGCCCTGCTTCTTCACGACATGAGTTCCTTATACTGTTGAGAACATGTGTCTCAACCTTGCAGTCTTTTTCTAGAAAATTCTAGAATTTGTTTGTGGTAGTTTTCCACATGTTTATACATTGGAAATTGGTTAATGAGTTGTTAAAAATGAGTCTTGTCCATAGTAGAATATAGGTGGGTCATTTTTAGAGCCTTGATGACTCATTTTGTGACTTTTATGGGGGTCTAAACTAGAGGAAAAAATTATGGACGGGAGTGTAGGATTTCACAAATGTGCAAATCCACAGAAAACCAAGATCACCTGCAAGCAAAATACCAGAAGCTGTAGAACAACCTGTGAGAGAGAGAGAGAGCTAGGGTTTTGAGAATCTCAGCGGAGTGAG
>MU226017.1:2915236-2933391 GCA_018584345.1 Thuja plicata
ATACATATATATACATATACATATATATACATATATATATATATATACATGTATATATAAATATACATGTATATATATATTATATATATATTCATGTGTGTATATATATAATTGCAAATGTAGGTCATCGGTTTGGGGTAGCTTAGAAATTATAGGAAAAAATTTAAAATTTACCAGGACCAAAAAATATATTCCATTGGCGATAATGTGTAAGAAATGGAAAAAATTAAATAAACTGATGGGCGATAGGCCCACGCATTGGACCCAATATTAATAAATTTTGGGTGATAGGGTCAATCCAATATATGCAAAATATTTGCCAAATCCTAGGTCGCCGACATGCGACATTCGCCAAATGGTAAATAATTGCCACTAAAGTTTTCGCTCAAAGCTGATAATAGTCCATAATTCAATGTTTCATATTCAACAAAATTGTTAGTTGATTGAACCTGTGAATTGTGAGTATGAAGAAATGGTCTTCCAGATGGATTAATTCGTTCAACTCCCACCTCTACTCCTTGCATGTACTTAGATCTATCAAATTTCAAAGTCTAGATTTGTTCCTTAAATTGTTTTGACAACTTGGTCCTTGAATTATTTGAAGGAGTAACATTTATAACTAATTCTTGGATATTTGTTTCTTCTTTTCAACTCACTAAATTTTTCTTTTCCAACTCTTCGTTCTGCATGTCAACAAGTAATTGAGTAGAATGAATAATTTCTCTTCATAACCCATTTGTACCAAGCACATTTTTGTGTGTGAATTATTTATTTTAAATATTTTTAACCTTTCATATAAATAGTTTTATTTTCCTTAATAATAGTTTTTATGTATTGTACAATTAGTTTCAAGTATGTGACATTGTGGACTATGCATTAACCTTTCAATAATATATCTTTTAAGAGAATCTCCTTATTGTGTTCATGTGATTTTGATCTCTGTCGGGTTCTTGATGACTTGACTCTCCTTGTGGCCTTGGTGATGATGATCCCCTTCCTTACAACCTTTCACTTCCTTTGAAATTATTACCTATTCCAGTGAAATTATTTTTTTCCCCTCCCCTCTTTTGTTTTTCTTCAATATTCATTGTCATTTGATATCACTGGTATTTAGACTGAAGATTAAACAAACTTAATTCATCTTGGATACTATATTTAAGTCCATTCAAGTACTTAGCAAGCTTTTTCTTTTCATTTTCAAAGATCTTGGTCTTCATTGTGATTTTTTGAAATTCATCAGTATAGGAGCCTACATCAAGATATTTTTGCTTCAAATTTTGTACTTTCTTATGCAGAGCTACCTCATAATCATCTAGGAAAAATTTCCTTTTGATCTCTCTGAGCATCTTCTTCCATGTGGTTATTGCCTCCTTCTCTTTTTCCACTCTCTCCCTTTGTAATAAATTCCACCAACTTAGTGTCAGTCCCTTCATCTTAGACTTGGCAATCTTGGTTCTTGGTTGAGCAGAAATATCTTCACATTCAAAATAGTTTTCTAGGGCTTCTACCCAGTCTGTACACTCCTTAGGGTCCATCTTTCCCATAAACATTGGTAAATCTAGCTTGTTATCTCTCCTACCCACTCTCTCTAAGGCATCTAGGAGATTTTTCTCTTTTGATACTCTTACCCTTTCAATTTTAGGACTTTCTTCTTCTTGGTCTGATTCAGAATCTTCATCAGTAGGTCTACTGGTCTATGAGATTTTCAACTTTGCAATCTTTGCTTCCATCTTCTTGTTCTTAGCTACTTGTTCCCTCACAATTTTAGCTAGCTCCACATTTTTAATTGTCAAAGGTATCTCCTGCTCTTATTTTTCATCAACTTGATCTTCCATTGTTGTTGCCAAGAGCTTTACTAGGCTCTAATACCACCTAATGCAGAGCACACTGCAAGAAGTGATGTGATGGGTCTTTCTCTTCTCCAACACCCCAAGTGTGGTTTCAAAATATTTGATCCCTTCAATCACTTTAACACAATTTCTTGTGAAAAATAAGTGTGGTTGGACACTTTTCTAACTCCTCCACAATGAGAAACACTTCAACTAATATTCTCCAATATTGAGACTTAGGGACACTAGCCCTATTCTAGGCCAAATTCTGGAAAAATTTACCAGTGGCTTCACACAAACCAACCCAAGGTTGGAACACCTTACTTATGGTGTAAGGATAGGGAATCAACCCTCAGATTGATCCTTCATCTCCTGCAACATGCCAAACTTTGACTGACCTAGGAATCCTTGTAGTTCTTTCCAACTAGCTTTTGGATCACAACTTTTGTTTTGGTAGGGTATATGAAATATAATGTTAGATTTAGACACCCTTAGTGAATTTATGTGGATGCTCAAAGGCTTAAAAAGTAACTCCACTCCTGTAGCACCTAACCCTCACTAAGTTCTCATACCTAATTGGCCTAATTAGGCTTGGATATTAAATCAAGTGATAGGAAATGGGTACATGGCATTGATACAAGGCCTTAGAAACCTTCTTCACACTTAAAATAACACAAATTCACCTTTATTTCACCCCTACCAATCCAATCTTCAAACTATTAACTCTTTTATACTTCCTACTTGCTGAATACATTGAGATATTTAGCCTAGGGCTTGATGCAAACATGCCTTACTCTTCGAGCCACTTTCTGAGCTTTTGGAATCCATAAATATACACTCCTAACTTGTATTTTTGAGAAGGGTGAGGAATTTCACTAGTTCAAATGCAAGTTAGGTTCCCATTTGTAAAATGGGCTTCTTCCTCGGCTAGTCTCAGAAAAATGGATTAAAAAACACTTCTACCCTAACTAATCAATCTCAAACCAATTGAAATGTTATGAAAAACCTAAGGAGCTTCAATATATGAACTAAACTTGCAAATCCTTCACAATACACGACTATACCAGTCAAAAAAAGCTTAGAATAACTCTTGATCTTCCATTCATTTTGTATCAGAACTTCAATTAATCTTCTAGCCTCATGGACTTGAAGAAACAACTTAAATGATCATCATATGTGAAGCTAAATCGATCCAAATCCCATTATGACTATTGGCCTTCCACATTTTGTCTCCTGAGCAACATTTTGAAAGTTGCTCAAGTAACATTTACATATTTTTTACAATTTTTTGCTATTTTGGCACTTTATGCAAACTAAGACCTTAGGTTAAGGTTTTAACCTCTAAACCTATCAAAACATGACTAAAATGACTCAAAACTAATCGAATCAACACTAAAACTCAATAAAACATAAAAACACCTAAAACAACTTATTGCTAAAAACTACTGATCCCATTAGACTAAGGCATCTCAAGGCTTATAGATGTGTCTTAGAGATCCTTGACCACACAATTGGAACCAAAACAAAATAGGATGATCTCAAGGATTCGTCTAGTTATTACAAACACATAAAAACTGAAATCAGAGACTGTCATCGGTGCACTGCACAAGTAATTTTTAGAGTCACCATTATAATTTGAATTCATTTCCCCACCTAAAGTATTCTCTATAGTTTCATCAAAGGTGATTAATTGCATGTAACTGTTCATCTCAGGGAAAATTTTACATCGTGATTCATTGTGAGATGGAAGAGACACATGTTTCCCTTCCTAGTGTTAGGGGGGGCCTCAATAGCTAATGTCTATTGTGCTAGTGGAAGTTTTAGATTCCTTCCTTCATGCTACCTTCTGGGAATATCTAGCTAAGGCTGATGAAGAGAGAGATTCTCCCTTGGTAGCTATCTCTTTAGGGCTATTACACCATTCATTAACCATTGTAGGATAACTTAAGAAGAATTATTCTTGCTGTTGCTACTAGCCTATAATTCTTTCTTTTATTTTCTAGCTATGATGAAATCATCTTCTAGCTCTGTAGATGTGGTCTGGGCAGAGGCTAAATCTACTGCTCTTGCTCTTCTCAGAGGGAAACTAATATCTGGAGACATAGTGTTTAGAAAGAAAGAATTCTAATTATTTGCAGTAGGCCTTTAATTGGCAAGAACTTTATTAATAATATTATTAAATTTTACAACAAATTCACTCATTGGTATAGATACTTCCTTTTTAACATGTGTTAATTAGGTGAGAAAAGAGTGTTCATCTTTTGGACTTTTGAATTATTCTTCAAACTGGGTTCTCATGGAATCCCAACCATCGATTGACCCAAGGGGAAAATGATGGAAATAATTTTTGGCTCCATCGACTAGGGTCTCCACAAATAGTCTTATGGCTACATCTTTGTGTTGGATGGCCAAAACTCCACATGCAACAAAGAAAGAAAAGATATGTTCATTTGTAGAGACCTTACCATCTCCAAAAAATTTGGGAGATTGTATCTGAACCCCTTAGGTAAATTATGGTTAGAACCCATGTTCAATGGTTCGATTGTTATACCTTATGGCACAAGAAGTGCCATGTTCCTTTGTAAATTGAATGGGACAGGTTGAAAACTTGGTTTCATAGGGAGGGTAACCTTGTGAAGGGTTAAGGAATGATAGAGGGGAAACGAAGAGTTATTCTTAGGAATGAGAAAGGTATACTCTTACTTCTGTGAAGAGGAATGTTTGCATAGAAATTTCTTTCCTGTATTACTTTAAACATTGGGTCTACAACTTATTTTTCTCTTTAACTCCTATTTTGTCTTATGTTAGCCACCGTTAAGAAACTAATTGTTTTGACTGATCTAATCTTGAATATGTGTGATATTTTCCTTATTTCTTCTTGGTATGACAACTATCCTCTCGATTAAAACCATTTTATGACCAATAGGGGCTCTTCTAAAAATTTCTCGAAACTCTTCTTCTTCAAGGACATGGTTAACTTTATGATACTATTGAGATTTCATCTACACCTCCAAGCCAAAGTGTTCAAATATGAGATTATATCTTCTTGGGTATCCAGAAAACCAAGATATAGTTGGAGTACTAGAACAATATTTTCATGTGGTAACACCATCTTGATTCATAATAGGCAACTACTAAATCTTTCTAGTTCATTTCCCCAGCAAAGTCACCAAAAAATGTTGGTTAACATGCATTCTTTTGCTTATAATACGACTCAATCCCTTGCAAAAGCATAATTGTTATCCACAATTGACCAAAATTCTGAAACTGTTTGATCTATGAATTGATAGGTATAGCTCCCTAATATAGATATGTAATGAATGAATTTCTACACTTAATTAAAATAGGGTATGCTCTTGACCAGAGAGCAGAAGAGGCATCTAATGGACATTCAGCACCATGATATATCCATGATGCAATATAAAGTATGAGTCAAAGGAAACTCAAAGCTGTTCTTATTTGCTAAAAAATGATGAAGAAACTAAATACAGTTTAGACTATTAATTTATTTCTGCATATACACTGTCTCAAGCATAAAGATCATACATGCAGCCAAAGCATTTGAAGAACATAAATGTGTTAAATAATATGAACCTAATAGGAGAGAAAAAAAATAGTGATTCATAGATCACCTTATAACTGTAGACTCTCAAAAATAGAGTATTATGTCTATAACCAATTTATCTTGTCTACCATACATCCATTCATTAAAAAATAAAACCAAAATCTCCAATGAACAACAACCATAAAACAATTTTGATTCTCATATAGTTGTGACAACAACCGTGGGAAATTGTATTAAAAATTGCTGATCCATATTTAGTGTTCAACAAAGATATAAATAGTATGTTCACCTTCATAGGACAGTTACAAAAATATTTTCTTGAAAATAAACATACCGAATCTTAAATAGGTGTTATAACTTTAAAGTCAAAAATTTAAAAGTAATCAACTTTTACCTATACGGTCTTTGGCTCTTATTATTTTTCAACTGATGCCTCTGTGGAAGACTGGTGGATGAATTTTTATTAGTGGAGGGCTTCAAGGACACCTACCATTCCTTCATCTTCTAACACCTTGACATTATCATTTTTGGTTATCCAATAGAGGTGGTTTTCCTTCAAGTCCTCTACTTTCTCCTCAAAGTCTTGCATTTCATGACTGGTCTAATATAACAAAGCACAAAACTAGGTAATATTTTGATTGTCTATCATTTGATAAGCAAAGGGACTGATCATCTTGCCGATGTTTTCTTGCTAGATTTCCTTCATATTGCTCATATCAATGATGTCTTTCCCCCTTTCCCTGATATGAAGCATATTCCAAAGCAGTGAAATATTTTTTTGTTCTTTGGATTTCCTCTCGTAATTCATTTGTCATTTCCCTTAAATGTTTAATGGTTTTGGTTACACATTTCCATTTCAAAGTTACAGAGAAAATCCATTTTTGCAAGGGTTGATCGGGAGATTGTAACAGACCAAGCTTGATTTCATTTTTTATCTTCATATTCATGAATTCCTTAAGCATGGAAAACAAATTTTCATAAGACTCTTCTTCTTCCTTGATGATTGTGATGTTGACCTATATATATTTTTTTCTTTGCAACAAAATTGTGTCCAAGCATTCGAGACATTCAATTAAGGGAAACCCTTAGATCTTAAGATCTTCCATCCAATCCCTACCAATTTTTCCCAGGTGCCTATCTTCCTGTAGCTTGGCCAATAGGGCTTGGTTCTCACATGGTTTGAGGTCTACGATAGAATAGGATGAGGTTGGTTGTTGGAAGGATAGGGGCATGAGAACTTTCCTGAGGTAGTTAGAGAGTTGAGATACTTCTACTTTTAACATGTCCTTCTCATGTTTATCTTTCTCCAACTTTTCATTCACCTGTTGGTGAGAAAATTTCCACATCTAAACTGTCCCTTCATGCCTGGTAGGCCCAAAGTCTATCCTAGTCACTATGAATTCATGTATCTTGATCTTTCCCCAAAGCAGCCTGAATTAATGATTTCTTCTCCTTCTGGGTAATGGAAGGATTACTTAGGATATGATCGATCATATCTTGAGTAGGAATGTTGTTTTTTTCCCTCTTTCTTTTCTTCTCAATTGTCTATTCTATCCAAGAAGGGGTGGATGAAACCTTCCAGGTAGACTTGAGGCTCTCTAGATAAAATAATTTCCTCACAACATGAGGAGTATCCTTTTGAGTAGACATGAATTTAAATTTGATAACTTTAGAAACAAAAGGACTCAAAGAGGTTAAAATTAGGGGTACCTACAAGTCCATCGAGGTATTTTCTTGTTCCGCCTCTTGTTTTTGATCAAGAGCTTCCTATTTCATATTGTAAAGCTCTCCCAGTGGAATATCTCCTTGTAATGGGTCTTCTTTGTCTTTAGGTTCTTCTTGCTCTGTTAGATCTATAATTGGAAGGGATCCTTCCCCATAGGTAGACTTACATTTTGACCCTTTCTCTAGAGGTTCATTTTCTACTTTGGTAGCTTGGGAAGATGTAGATGCTGGTATGCCTATTGGGATAACAACACCAGATGTAGAAGACTAATTCTACGTTGGTTTTGATATTCTTTTTCTTGAGTTCTTTTCATTATTAAAGACATGTGAATGTCAGGGTTATCAATTTCTGGGGTGTCCCAATTAATAGGTGCTATTGGGGCTCTCTTAGTCTTCTTCAAGTATTATGGAGAGTATCTCATAACTTTCATCCACTAATCCATCGACACTTAAATTCACTTTGTATAGTTTTAATTGGCCTATGGTGAGCCTCAACCAAGACATTTCTCTCATTTCAACATTGCCTAAAATTTTTTCCCATAAATATTCTATCGCTGGCATGTGATGAAAAGATAACCCTAACTATCAATTATCTCTAAAAAAATTGTTGGTATCAAATTTGATCTGAAAAATCTTGTATTGTTGGAAAGGATATCGAGGTGTTACAACCTTGACTATATTTATAGCATTAAAACTGAAAGAGCATGAATACGCCCCTACCATGATAGGAAAATAAAACCTGGCTTTGTGCCTTTCTCCACACCTTTTCTTTACTTCAAGTAATTTTCAACACAAGTCAATCAAAACCATCTTGTCATCGAGATATCTAGGTAGCTTGTTGGGGAAATCATCAATCATGCCAATTTAGAGATATGTAAAGGTTGTGAGTTGGGTGAAGTAGTTTCCATACTTGGAAATTAGCTCAATTACTTCTGGAGATAATCTCCACTTGGGGCACCTTGTAGTTCTCGTGCCAATTTCATGGTAAATGCATCATTTATCCTCCCAACCTTAGCATAACTGTTATACAGTTGTAAGCATGGATACAAGTCTTACATTTACACATCTTCATCGAAATCTTCAACATGATTTAGATGAGGCCAATGTTGTGTACATGCTAGGGCATTATTAACATAGGATGACATGAACAACAAGTCACAAAATTTAGCAACGGTTAATATAGTCTTTAGTCTATCACTAATGAGCTCAGCCCAATCTATGTACCTTTCCTAAGCACATCAATAAGAGCATGTTGGTGATTTCTCTCTTCAAATTCATGCCATAAATAGTCTTGGGAAGATTTGACTTACTGGACCTTTCTTTCTCAAACCATTCTCTCACCATTACAACTCTCCATTTCATTTTGTTCTCATTGACAAAATGAAGCTAAACAATCATAATCCTAATCTGTGTATTCTTCCCTTGCAGGCAGGTAGAAGAGGTTATGGATGGTGGTTCTATCTAAAGTGACAAAAATATCTACATTAATCATGTGATCTATCTACTATCTAGTTTGAAATGGGATATTCCTTCCCTAATCAGATCTGGAAATTGTATAACGACGGGAAATCTAGCTCCTTCTATGAGTCCACTTGTAACCAGTGTCTCTGTGACTGGATACCTAGGTTCTCAGTGAATTCTCCTTTGAAGATATCCCAAGTTGAAGTGATTTAGTTTAGTATCACAAATTTATTTCCATTTACTCTCAATTTCTTTGAGGTGATTATACCCATGATATATGAGATCAATCCTATGCATTTGCAGGTCACACCAATTCTCTACTTCTCAGAGGAAAATGGTATATAAAAATTAAAATACCTTCTATAATTGCTACTACGATGAAGTTTTGTTTAACTTTCTCCACAAGATATTTTGCAATCAAGGTAAATATGGGAATATCAAGGTGCATTGAAGGTGTTAATTGTATTAAGTTCTAGGCAAGACATTTCTCTAAGAAAATCATGCAATACATTTATTATCTTGATCCATGGTGGGTGGCTTACATAAGTCATAATTTTGAAAGATAAGAATTATGGAGTATCCACAATCGCCGTGTGAAATTTCGGAAAGAGCACCTTGGCATTACTAATTTTGATCCTTCTCTTTTTCATTAGGCAGAGATCAAAATACCTTGCTTCAATTCTGCAGGTGGAGTAGATATAATGAGGGGAATCTGAAAAATGGGATACTACTTTGCAAATGTCAGGATTACCCTTCATGACTTCTACTTTATAGAATTTTAGAAGTCTAACCACCATACTCCTTCTGACTATCTTAATATGATAATTATTGATTTTTGGAAGGTAGACTTTAATTCAGTTCTCTTGCCTTTCGTAAACTCAGAAAGTGCCTTGCTTAGCTACTACTCCTAAAAGTTTAGTAGAGGAAACTCCTTATCCACGATACTCCACGATCAGACTTTTCTTTCTAAAACTTGAAGCTTGAATGGTATCCATCAAGATTTTGATATGAGTTTGTAACAAAGGGAGAAGAACTTTGGCGGACATGGAACATAAACTCCTGAAATCTGACTTAAGGACAAGGTTTTAAAATTCATTTTTTGGTAGGATAGTAATATTATGAGTATCGAGAAGACTCTTTTTCCAAAGGTAAAGGGAACTTTTCACAATTTCCAAATTTTATACCCAATTTTACAATGGGACTAAAATATGGAAACACTATTGAACCTTTACCTCTTACAACACATGAAGACCATTAATGAATTTGACTGCACCTCCATCACATTCTCCCATTGAAATAAATTTTCTTTTGTCACCGGTCACATGATTTCTACACTCATTGTGTGTTATCTAGTCACGATTATAATTCATGCTTGAAATAAATATTTTTTCCTCACTATCGCCATCTACACCAGTTAAGGGTTCTTCTTTGACTGCAACAAAGACTATATCTTACTTATCATCTCTTCCATATGACTCTTCACTATTCACTCCATCTTCAGCTAGGTAACATGCCTTCTTTCTCTTGTCTTTGAAGTTCCTAAATCTCTTGAGCCTATCCTGCCTATCATTGTCAGGACACCTAGATTGAATATGACCAATTTTGTTACATGAAAAGCATTTTAAGGGAAGTTTACCTTTGTACTTCCCTTTTTCCTCTAGGCAATCTCCTTGCTAGCAGTGCTTCCAACTCTTCATGTTCTCTTTAGATACTTATTTTCCTTTCTTTGATGAACCAATGGTTAGGGAGGCTTTGAATGCATTTTCTATTTTAGGCATACTATTATCAAATTTACTTAACTCAAAAGTAGTAAGATTTCCAACCAAGGAATATAGAGTCACATTTTTAGGATTAATAGATCTCAATTCTTTTATAGCAGAGGCTCTAATAGTATACTGTGGTAGTAGGGTTCTTAAGGTTTTAATAACCACTTTATCTTCTTCAAGTTGACCACTAACTCCTTTGATAGTAGAAAAAACCTCCTTTAGCCTATTATTTTTTTGAGTAATGTTCTCACCTTCATGCATTCTCTTTTCATCATACTTTCCTCTAAGACTATCCACCTTTCTTTCTAAACATGAACATCACCACCATGAACTATTATCAACTTGTCCCACATATCTTTAGTATTATCCATTTCCTTGATATCTACAAACTCAGCATTAGATAGAGCACTTTCTATTTCTATCATTATAGAGTTATGCTCCAGATTTCTCTTATTTGTTCAGCATTTAGGGTTCCATAAGGTTAGGCATACTTGGTTTTGAGATGATCCAATGCTTTCTCTACAATACCTTCATCTACATATGCAACTTCATCCTACTTACCCATGTGGAGAAATTGTCCTTATTCAACATAGGTGCTTCCTTTTTATACATCTTTATATCTTTTCCCTCAAGTTGTTAAGATTTCACAATTAGGGAACCAAAACTCTTATACCAATTGTTAATATAGGTCTAAATACTAAGAGGGGAGGGGTGAATCTGTAATCAACAAATTCACTATTTCAACCTCTTTAAAATTTATACACCAAAACATTCAATAGCAAGTAGTATAAATAATACTTTCAAAGCATGCATCCACAAGTAATCAATCACACAATGTAACACCATATTTTTCTTGTGGAAACCCAAATGGGAAAAAACCATGGAATGAGTTGGTACCCACTAAATCTGTACTCATTTGTAATACTTCCTATTAGGATCTTACCATGTTAAAGGTTACAAAAGAACTGTTAGGTGATAATCGGTTAAGGGATTTGCCTTTAGATATGTTATGATATTTTACCTATTAGGAAAATCCTTTTTAGAGGACATAGAACATTTAATTCAAATTCCACCTTGTTAGAGAATTTACAACAAAGATCTGTTAGGATCCACCCTGTTAAGGGATTTCACTGTTACAATTGTTAGAAAGAAAGAAACAAAGTGATACGTGAAATTGTACTACCTTTGCATGATCAGACCCAATTAAGCTCTATAATTATTCTCCATACTATATACTCTTCCACATATTGATAGCACTTGATTCCTTCACTTTCTTTGTCACCAAATCCTTCTACACTTTGCAATTAGCTCTCTTAGTTCTTGTTCAACTTTCCAATATATGGATTTAATTCCACTAACTTAAAAAAACTCTAGATTTGAGATATGAATGATCCATATCATATTAGGTAAGATATAATGTATCTAACAACTCATAAAACATTTTCTCTAACCATGTTGAGGCTTACATATTGACTTTACCTTGGAAGTTTAAGCATCTTCCAAATATCGTTTGACCAAAATAAACTTCTTGAAGAATCCTCCTCAAACGGATACCTCTAGCAATGTGTTGTCAACTATGTTCCACAAATAGTAGAACTACCTTACTACTTCATGAAAATCATCACTTATCCTATTGCCACTTCTAATTTCTTCACCAATTCACAAGTCTTCATAACCTATTCAAGAACTTTGTCTTGCTTACTTGTCCATCCTGTTAACATCACATCTAGTACAATAAACTAGTTGTACCTATCAACAATATGATTCATGATCATGAACATAGTATCATGACATTTTTCACAATTATATCCTATCACCACTCCATCAAATAGTTTACCGATTTGAGATAACATTGAAATCACTTTTAGTTTTTTATTAACTATTTTAGCAGTTATGCAGTTTAATTTCATTCAAACATAACCAACTCAATTTACTTCATATCAAAAGTCATGATTTCAAAGTTAACATCATAACACATAACATATTCTTCCATTAGAATATAAATTTCAAAAATATACTAAAACTCATGATTTACTTACATAATATCGGGTAACATGTTGAAAACACTAAATCAATCAGTTGACATCAATGACAACCAAATAACTTATTCATCTATCATCAAATTTGTACCAATATTCATCAATGAAATACTTAACATCACTACATCAGTTATGCTAACACATCTATCTAACAATGAAATATTAATTTGAACTATGAAACATGGATGTACAAATAAATATATCATTATCTATTAGTGAACATAGGACTATACAACTATGCCCTAAACTTAATTTTAAAACAAAATTAAGTACATGTACAAATAAAACTTGTTAGGATTTTAATTCAAATACAATCATAAATTATATGACATATATAAATAATATAATTTAAATTTTTATAATAAATTGAATTAAATTACCAGGTTGTATGACGTCTGAAACATGATCATAATCTTCTTATGAAAATGCATGATCTACTTGCATTGAATTCTAATATTGCATTTGGATATCATCTTTTGGTGTAAACGTGTAGTTCTCTGCAAAGTCAATGGCTAAAAGTATACTACCAATTGGAAATGTATTCTTGCATATGCAAAATTTTCCATCAATCCATCTAGCATTTTGAGAGTGTTTCACATATTTAGGTACGACCTAACTCTTGAATTCATTCATAAATGCATGAACACTATCTTTCTCAATAATTAGATCGCACTATTTTCTAATCTTTCCATCCTTCAATAAATACTCAATAGTTTTAAATATTTTTACATCAACTAATTGTTGTCCAAAATCAATTGAAATATTTTCATGCAAACATTCATCTAAAAATGCAAGATTGCCACATACATCACATACACCAGAATCATATGCATTCAAAAGAAAAAAAAAAATGCTTGTTAGGTGGGTTATAAAACAAACCTAATTTAAACTCCTTTACAACTTAGGTGGTATATTTATATCGCATTCCTGCAACATTTAATTAGTATGCATGGTAGAATGTATAGATCAAAATAAATCATAATGATAACGATATTGAACATTAGTTTTGAAACAAAATGTGACTCTTTCCTTGTTAATCCTTACATACCATGCTTTACATTTTCAAAATATCTTTGACATTAAATACTAATAGTTAACACCTTAACATCCAAAAAGAATTTATACAATTCAGTTTCAGTCATATCGAAAAGATGTTTTGGATGTGGATCACAAATTTTTGAGCCAAATCTTAATTTAAGAACATCTCTGGTATTACATGATACTCTCTTATTATTGTGCCAAAAATTTTCAATCAAAGTTTTGAATTCACGTTTAAGTTTCATGTCATACCTCAGGAGTCTGCCACTAAAGCTCCACAAATGGGTTTTCGGATCACTTGCAAAGTTAAATCTTCTCTTTACAACTCTTGGTAAAGTTTTACAATGAATATTAAGATACCCACTTATATTTGTCATCATTATTCTGTCAGAAGTAGTTTTTTACTAAAGTTGTTATTTCTTAAAGTGTTGTATTCCTAGCTTCAAAATGAATTTTCTTTCTGATTGTGTCAAAGGCACTAGCAACAGTTGATACAACTTGTTTTAGAGACTCATCCTTCTTCTTGGATTTTACATAAATGCCTAACCTCTTCCTTACTTTTCACATTTTAGTCATTTTAATTAGTTAAATAACATTAGTTGACATTGGAAACCCAATTTTTTTACTATAAAAAAATTGTCTAAACAATCTAGTCAAGTGTGTCCTAATCTGTCTCCATGAAACCAAACCACACAGATTGTCTAGCACATCATTGTTAATTTAAAATTATTCATTCATTCCATTATCATTCAAAGATGTTTCTTTCTCAATTGGTGTTTCTATGTCTACATCCACCTTGTTGATTTAAATTCTCAGTTCTTATATCATTATGATTAACATTACTCATTTGTGGTTTTTAATGTGCAATAAAATCTATTACTCTATTTTAGTAAGAAAATTTATATCATTTAAAGAGTAACCCGCTTCTACCAAATAATCAAGTTATTTATCAGAATAAGTTACATTTGGATGTGAAGACATACTTGCATCTAATAGTGGATTGGAAGGTGCACCTCAATTTACTTCTATTATATTTTATTCTTCAACCTCTACATCCATCATGGTGTCCTCAATTATCTTCTTCTCTGAAACTATTGTTGACCTCGATGCTCCAGCATTATTCAGTTCTTGAATTCTTTCTTTTCTTTCTCATTGTCCTTTTTCTTCCTCTCAATTTTTTGTAACCTCCTCAACTGTCAGAACCTTCCTTTTCCTCTTTTTACATTTCTTTCACCCCATGTTTTTACCCGAATTCTAATTCAAATAATTTTCTTCATGTCAGATCCAAAATAAGACAAGAAAAGACAATGTTGATTCAAATTATTCTTTTTATACTATGGATCAGTCAAAAGGGACTAACTAAGCACCAATCATTGAGATTAGGCCTACAGTCCTTTTTTTTTGTTTGCAACAGGTCTCTAATAAATGGGAACCCATTATTTAAATGAAATTGGTGACCCTTTATAAACCGTGTATCTATTTCTATTTGAACGGTCCAAATAGAAATGGGAACCCATGTTTTGAATTTGAAAAATAAGGTATCCATTTCTTAAAAACTAGGAGTGGGCACCATACTACCACCTTGGTTTTTGGTTTGAGATAGGCTTGGTGGGACCAAGCCTCTACTTGGGCTTGCAAAAATATGGCTAAGGCATTGGAATATAAAATTTCCGCCTTGTCATAATTTTTTGGAGGCCTTCTCGAATGAATTTATTGACGAAATGAAAACTAATTAAAGTTCTTATTGTGCAGATTATAAAAATATAAATTATATAGTGATATGACTAATTTTATTGTTTTTACAATATTTATCTACCAAAGGTGGTAACTAAAGTTGAAATAGTAAGGGTAACTAACATTTTAATAACTTTTTTGATTTTACATTATTTGAAAAATGAATTATATGACATCAATATACATACAATTTCCTTCAAGATTTAATAAATTGAAAAAAGTGAAGTTTTCATCAAATTATGGTGGTCGTACACCAGAGGTTTCGAACATGTATTTTATAGTCAATTTTTTTTTTTTTAAACAATATTTAATAATAAATAAAAAATATTATCATCAATCTTTGGTGTTTTAGGTACCTTTCCCCAAAATTATTCACAAGAGTCCATTTATTTACTTCAAATTAGGGTGGTCGTACATGTGTGTGACATGGTCATGAAACATGCATTTTGAAAAAAGTGGTTTTTGAACATGCCTACTAAATGAAAATTGTACCATGTGAGTATTGAAATAAATTATATATTTGAAAAGTAGACTCTAAGCACTACATTTTATAATCCTGAAATTTTCTGAGATTCAATCTTTAAGTGCCTCAATTTTTGACAAAAATTGACAGAAATTTTGAAAAATTGGGAAAACACTTCCACTTTTTTGACCAAAAGTGGGACTCAACTTCTCACAGCCACCGCTTGATAGGTATCACAAAGGCTAGGAACACAAAATAATGTGAGTTGCACGTGTTGGGATACCAATAACTTTCACTTTGTTCCCCTTTAGTTTTCGAATGAGAAAGTATGTGTATGGAATTGTTGAGCCACATTGGGGTGAGAGATTTTTAGAAATAAGATGAGTTTTTAGTTTGAAAAAGGAGATTTATTTAGTATGGTAAGGAGGAGATACTTGTAAACTATGAGTTACAGAGGGAGGTTTGACAAGTGATTGTTAACAATTCAATGAGTGATAGAGAGGAGATTATCTATATTGCCAATATTAGGCAAATTGTTGTAATAATTTCTTAATAGAAGATTTTCTAAACATATTAATTAAATGTCATAGACTTGAAAACTAGTTTTTCCCTATTTGTGATTTTCTATAGACATTTACCCAAAATTACTTGTGCTATTTATGTATTTAATTTATTTATTTTTTGGTTGCAATTTTCATTTGGTGCTAACTTATGGTGCATTATTGAGAATAATAAATAATAGCACCTTATAGGTAAGAGAAAACTCACATGGTATCAGAGCCCTAAAGAACTATAGTTATATTCTAGCTAAGCATGAGGTATTATTGAAAGAGAAATCAAAGGTTTTCAAACTGGTTGATTTAATTTTGTTCTTCTAATTTAAAATGAGGTTGTTGCTCGAGGGTTTTTGAAATGGATTTAGCTAGTTTGAGAGATCAAGACAAACTAGATGGTGCATCAAACTTTGGTATTTGGAAATCTAGAATCTTGTTCTTGTTGTTGGATGAGCATGGAATAGAGGAGTATGCAACAATCAATGTTTCCATACCGATAGATCCAAAGCTACTAGTAGATGACCACAAAGAAAATGCAAAATCCAACTATATTATTCGAGAATGGGTTAAACATCATATCATTCCCTATATTCCAGGAATGGATACTTCCAAGAAAATGTGGTTGTCATGCTACAACTATTCTAGAGTGAAACATTGAACATGAAATTTATCCTTAGGGAGAAGCTAAGAAATACCATAGGGAACAAGGGAGAAGGTGTTACCAGTTACCTCACCAAGGTAAGATAAGGCAAGGATGAGTTATCATTTGTTAGAGAAAAGATAGATGATGGGCTTGTGAGAACCTCTCTAAATGAGTTCTCAAAGAAGTGTGATATAATTGTCCAAGTAATAAATGGACAACATGATCTATTTGATTGGGATCAGGTTTGGAGCCATTTCATTCAAGAAGATCTTAGGTTGACCCTCATCAATACAAGAAGCAATAAAAGATATAAGGGTCATGATGATGAGAATGTTTTTATTGTAGGAAAGGGAAATTCCAAACAAAGCTCAAGGAAAGGGCATAACTCCAAAGGAGAGAATAAAAATAAATACTTCATAAAATTTAAGTTTTGTGGCTTTCATCAACAATGACACTATGTTGAAATCAATGTTTGAATAGGAAAAAAGGGTGACAAGAAGAAGAACCAACATATTCAACAAAAAAACATGAACTATCTTTAAGACTTGAAGAATATTTCACTCTTATATCTTGTTTATCTAGCTCTACCTCCACAAGATTCTAGTACATAGATAATGGGGCATCATGTCACATGATAGGAGTTAGAGGAAATAGACTTCTAGATACAAATGGCTAACAAGTCTAAGTTTACTCCAGTTGGGACAATGACAGTCACTGTTCAAAGGGAGTTAGGAAAGAACCTTCAAATTACATATGTGTTAGATGTACTAGGAATGGGTATGAATATGATTTTAGTATTTTATCTTTAGGATAAATGGTAAAACACACTCTTGCAAGGATAGAACGTATATTTGAAACACCAAGACTGGAAGTAACTAAAATAGATTAGGGTCAAAATAAATAAATTATATACATTGTAAGTGGAAGATCCCAAGGCAATAATTAGTAGAAGAGGTAATAGAGGTATGGGAGATTTGTGGCATAAGAATATGGGTCGTATCCATCATGGAGTACTTAAGTTTCTTAGAGAAACTATGATAGGTATTCTAGATGTAAGCATAGAATGTGATCATGTTTACAAAATGTGTGTACTTGAAAATTTGTTAAAATAATCATTTCCAAGGAGTGATAATGGAGCCAAGGGAGTTTTATATTTAATACATTATAATATTTATTGTCCAATATCCACTAAATATCTCAGAGATATATTATAGAGATCTTGAAGAAGTTTGAAATGATAGACTGTAGACCCATGTCTACACCTATGATAACCAGTTGGAAGAAGATTGAAGCATCAAAGTAGAAGGTAGAAGATCCCGCCTTATATATATATATATA
>MU226018.1:2840-15946 GCA_018584345.1 Thuja plicata
ATCAAACAAGTCTTGGGTGCACTTGTTTTAGCTCATCGGAGGTTGTAGTGAAAATCTAGTTGTGTTTCAAGTTCTTTACATGCTTTGATTTATTAGTATATCTTGTGTTTGCATGTTTTGACTTGTTATGCAGCTGCAGGTATTTTCATTGCATACAATAATATAGCATGTTGCCGTCAATGCCAAAGGGAGAGATTGATGACATGTAAATGATTAAATGTTTGACTATATTAAGTTGAAGATGATGTAAGACATTAAATCAGTTAATGATTTGTATTGTCATTGATGTCAACTTGATATCATTTGTATGGTCATATACATAATGCCAAAGACTTCAAAGAATCAATGGAATAAAGGTTATGCTTTCAGCAATGCATAAAAGTCAAGTATTCACTAAGTAACAAACTACACCGGTGGAGTGCACACCTTCGGTAAAGACAGAGGTATAGTCACAGTGATACCCGATGAGCAGAAGACAGTGTTGCCCGATGAAGCAAAATCACAAGATGCCTGACGAGAAGAAGACAGTGTTGCCTGATGAAGCAGAATCACAAGATGCCCAACAAGCTAAAAACAGTGTTCCTCGACAAGAAAGAACCAATGATGCCTGACGGATGAAGATCCCAAAGCTAACTAAAGTTGTATCGACGGAACTGGCAGTTGTCACTGATGACGAACTGTAGAATTGACCAATAGAAGAGAGAGATCAGAAAATGACAAAATATCTAGCTGGCAGAGCTAAAGGATAGACTTAACTAGTTGTTTTATTCAAACCATAGTTAAGCAATTGATTTGTACAATTGGAAAGAAGATAACTATGAGATAAATCAGGAGTTAAAGCCGTAAATGAATTTGGCTGGATTATTTTTCATGCCAAGAATCAAAAACCAAGAATTAAGGAATATCATGTCTATATAAGAGACAAGTATAAATTCATTTAAGAGACACTCAGATACACGGGGGAGTGAACTGATAGAAGATGCTGAAGATAAACTGATGAAGGATAAACTTCATGCAGTCCTGATCAATCAAGCTAAGGGAGAGATAAATAATTCTGCAGACACCGATGAACAGAAAAGAACAACATCATAGAGAAGAAAGAGTTAAGTACAAAGGAATTGAATTGATACATTGATCAGAAAGATATTGTAAGTAAATAGATCTGAAAATTTGCAATTCAGTTGCATTAGAAACATGTCATTTTGTTTCAGTTTAACCATTGCAGCATTAAGTCTTTTAACAAAGCAGGACTTAATAGTCTTTTGTAATTGAGGTATATCCTAACAGATTACCAAAAGGTTGACTCATGATAGTAGCATCGGTATTACCTAAAGCCTATTGAAAGTCTAAGAAGAAGGTTGATTTAAGGATGGTAGTAAGATTAGCATAAAGCCTATTGACAGTCAAGAGACTGATTCAAGGATGGTAGCATAGATGCCAGATACTAAGTGACAACCTATGTATAAAAATCCTCTAACAAGGTCACACTTAACCATGTGTTTGTAACCTTTAATAGGGTTGGCTCCTAACAGGGCTCACTTTAGAAGAGTGAAAATTTGGGGTACCGGACTTGGTGGTTTTTTCCCTTAATAGGGTTTCCACGTTAAAATCCTTGTGTTATGTGTGTATGGTTTATTACTTTAGTGTTTTACATTTCACATAAGCATTAATGGATTGACTGGTATACTCTACCTATTTACTGAGTATTGATAAATAAGTTTTACTATTTATCAGTTATCAAGGAGAAGAAGGACAGACAAGGTAAACCGACATACAGTTATTTATTTCAAGTATTTCAAAGGCATACATCTTGTAGGGACTTAATAATCAGAGGTGTATTAATTGGTGGATTGAAGTTTAAAGGATAAATTTTTGAGGCCATTGATTCACCCCACCCCCCTCAGTTATTACTAACATAATCTTTATCCATAGGGAGAGATTACATATGAAATATCCATCTAAGGGAGAGAGCACATACAAAGGAGAGATTTCTGTCAAAGGAAAAATAGAGTATCAAGAAGAGGAATAGTCAAGGCGTAGCACATATCAAAAATAGAGACAGAAGCTACTAAATCTATCCAGTAAAGGGATTGAAGATTAAAGAACCCACTCTGTAAGAAACAAATCTAAGCTATGTAAGCTTACCAAAGGGAGAGATTGATGACATTTAACTGATTGAATGTTTGAAGATGTTAAGTTGATCACTGAAATGCAGAAAGATAATGCAAGACATTAAATGAGTTAATGGATTGTATTGTCATTGATGTCAACTTGATATAATCTAATCAATTATAGTCAAAGTGTCAAATACTTATGAGAATTAGAGAGATAAAGATTATGCTTTCAGTAATGCATAAAATACAAGAATTCACTAAGTGACTTCAAACACCGATGGCTAGTGGAACACGACATGTAGAGATAACCAAAAGTTAAGTCATAGTGATGCCCGAGAAAATAAACCAATGAACATTACCGAAGAGCAGAATCACAAGCATTACCGATGCCCAGAATTATAGTGTTAACCGATGAGCAGAACTTTACAGTGAAGCCTGAAGGACAGACAACATCGAAGGATAGACAACACTGACAGAGTAGCCTGAGGAGAACTAAAGTGTTGACCGAAGCTATCAAAGAGTCAAAACACCAAAGTTAACTGGAGTTCAGAAATGACAAAATATCTAGCTGGAAGAGCTAAAAATAGACTTAACTGGTTGTTATCATTGTTTTCATCAACAAGATAAAGCCAGAGATAAGTAAAGGATTTAAAGTTTTTTTATCCAGTTGGAAAGAATATTTCTACGAGATAAAACAAGAGTTATGATTTAAATCAAGATTGGCTAAGATTGTGGATCACGCCAAGAACAAGAAAATAAAGAAGAAAGAAACAGTGATATCATGTCTATAAAGAGACAAATTAATTCATTATGAATTAAGGGGAGTGAATGAAAAAGAGGATGCTGGAGAGAAACTGATGAAGAACAACTTCATACAATCCTGATCAATCAAGCTGAGGAAAGAGCTAAAGATTTTTGGGGACACTGAGCAATAGAGAACATCATTGAGCATAACAAAAAGTGGAGCAAGGGTATTGAAAAGATATATTGATTAGAATGGTTTAATGAGCTTACAATAGATCTAAAAATCTACAAGTATAAGTTGTATATGTGAACAGATCATTTACTATTTCATTTTAACCATTGATTCAGAAAGTCTCTTAATCGAGTGAGATTTGAAGATCCTTTCTATATTGAGATACTTCCCAAGGAGTATCAAAAAGTTTGATCATGAAGATAACATGAGATGCTAGATACCATTTGACAAACTACACTAGGTATGGTCATAGAAGATAGCATAGAGATGCCTGATATCAAGTTACAAACTAATCTTTGAAATTCTCTAACAAGGTCACACCTAACAGTGTGTTTGTAACCTTTAACAAGGTTGGCTCTTCATCGAGCTCACTTCAGAAGAGTGAAAATTTTGGGTTGCCGGCCCCAAATTGTTTTTCCCTTAACAAATTTTCCATGTTAAAAATCCACGTGTCAATGTGTTTATGAGTCATTACTTTAGCGGTTTGGATTACACATAACTAATCTAGATTGATCGGTATACACTAAGCAATTTACTATTTTTCGGTAAATGAAAGACTGTTATTTGGTAAACATAAATAATAAGGTTTAAAAGATAACTCTGAGCAGTAGTTATTTGATAAGTATATTTGAAGGCATACATCTTGTAGGACTGAAGATAACTAGAGGCTTAATATTGTGGTACTAAGTTTTAGGGTTGATTTATTGAAATATTTTGAGGCCACTGATTCACCCCCCCTCTCAGTTATTTCTAACACTTAACTTATACAACCACATGCAAAGACATAGGAAACAAAACAAAACAAAGAAAGACAAAAGATACACAAAGTGGTTAATACTAAAAATGAAGGCTCAAATTCAACTAGTTGAAGAGACCTCGATAATAAAAAATGTCTCAACCACTAATATAAAAAATTAGAATGTTGTTGCAAGAGCACAAGTGGACACATGGAAATAGAAAGACCATACATCAAAGATAAGAAAAGACACCATGATCTAACTAATTAATAAGGTGTGTTATGTTATGGGATCATGGAGGAGAAAGAAAGGAAACCATGGATTCCATAGGCTAGCAAGTTGTGTTATGCTAGGTGATTCATGAAAGAGCACAAATTATACTAGACAACAAGTTGTATTTGAGCATTGTGTCAAAGGAAAAATTTAAAGATCATGCCCTAGTGGATTGAAAGAATGGAGGGAGGATGCCCCCTCAAAAAATTGGGTGGAAATTGACATGAGGATAATTTTTTGAAAAGAAAATGATTGCTAGGATTGACGGAAGCAATGTTAGTAAAAATAAAAAATTAGCCAGAGACGAGTTAGTAATGATGAAACTTTGCTTTCAAAAGTGCATTATTATCATAAGGGATTTATTTAATATGGCAACTGGATGTGTCGCACTATGACACATAAATTTAGGGCAATAATGCAATCCCTTTTCATAAAAACAAACATAATTGTAGACAACGAATGTTTCCACCATCCTGAAGCATATGACATACGTGCCCTAGAACTTTATGAAAAACACTCTGCAAACGGAAGAAAAAAACAAAAATAAAGGACCATGAACCATCTCGACCACTCTCATCACTCGTTGATGTCTAGAAGTAGCATAGGAACATGATCGAAGATAAATCAAGAAAAGATAAGACTCACTAACCAAGAAAGTCAACAATCATTATGATCTTGTTGTCAAAGTTGATAGTTTGTTTAATGATGATGATGATGATGATGATGATGATAGGTTTCAGGAATAAAGTACCCCGTCTACGACTCATATCACCTGGTTTCGAGTATACCACACCCAGTACGGAAAAATGACAAGTTGATAAAGGAAAAAATGATGTTGATTGATTGATAGGACAAGTTTGATAAGATTGATTGCCAACTTGAGTGGATAGTTTGTCTGTTAATGCGTGATTTCATTAAGCTCAAAGTTTGATGAGTATGATTTATTGATGACATGAAAATGATTATGTACATGACAAGGAAATCAAAATGAGTGTCATAAAATGAAATTTATTGCTTTGGATTTTGAATGATTTTCTACTTTTTATGATTTGAAAATATTAGAATTTTTTTTTCTTTTTCCAAGACGTTTTATAATTTTTCTAGGATTTTTTTTTTAGCATCATATATGATTTTTTTGGTCTTTCTTCGGGGTCATATGTGATTTTTATGGATTTTTTTAAGACTTTTATGAATTTTTTTGAATTTTTCAGGTCACCATGCACTTTTGTTTAGAATTTTTTCAAGATCATATTTGATTTTTTTGAATTTTTTCATAATCATATTTGATTTTTATTGATTTTTTTCCAGGATCATATTTGATTTTTATTGATTTTTTTCAGGACATTAATATTTACATGAGAAAAATTTGATTTAAATAGCCCCAGTGTCTAGCAAGGAAAGGACATTATATATGGATGAAGGGACTGGTTGATAGATGAAAGACAAGGGTCACTTAGTATATTTTTGAAGTTGTTTGGGTTCCCAAGGACTATCCAAGAAATAGGACAGTATGATTTTGGATAGCTAAGAGAACACACAAGACAAAATAGGGTAATGAAGTGGTGCACTAGATATCATGTGAAGCATAGTAATGAACATGTCAAGAGATTTTTTATTTTTTGAAAACATGTTTTGTATTTTAAGTCCTTAATTTAAATCAAGACCAAGAAAAGGATTTGGATAGGATAATGATAAGATATGGATAACAACAAGATATGAATAGGATAAGCAAGATCAAGAATGGACAAGGGTGAGGGATATGAATGAAAGGTTAGGATAGGATAGCAAGTATGGACCAAAGGGGATGTGATAAAATAGGCGATATGGACCAAAGGGGATGAACAATGTAAAGCAGATAGTGTATGTAATACTTTTAGGGAGATCCCTAACCTTGTCAAGATCAAAGCGGGGAAAAGGGGAATATGGGTGTTGATAGGATAAAAGATATGAGGGATATAGTATACTAGAGGATATGACATGGATAATGGAGGAAAACATGAGTGAAATATGTCCCCAAGTATGAAATGCAAGAAGTTCATAAATTATTCATGATTCCTGTTTGCCAGGTTTTCATCGTGGTACTTGTCCAAAGTGCTTGTTTGCCAGGTTTACACTATTGGACGAAATTATTTCTCTTTATTTTATTTTATTTTATTTTTTTCTCCCAAAATGCTTGTTTGTCAGGTTTTCATCAAGGCAACTATTTTTTTCAATTTTTTTTTCTTTTTGACTTTTTGACATTTTGGAAGATAATGGACACATGACATGACATAGACGAAGGACTCAAGCACCTTGATCTTTGAATAGTTCTCTTGAAAGACACATAATAATAGACCATGACTATGACAGTATACTCAAAGACATTGGTAGGGTGATGAAAAAGGGATATGACATGGATAATTAGATATGATAGGATAAGGATTATGCCAAGGATTGGTTATTTTGGATGAAAGGCTATAAACTAGGTGTTGGATAGTGGAGGGAATGTAAGAAGACTTGATTTTGAGTGGATGGAAATGGATGTAAGAACAACAGTGGCACACACCTTGAGGGATGATGGAGTGATGGAGGAAAAGGAGATTTTGGATTTTGAAGGCTTAATGGAGGAATGGATATGAATTTTGGGACACAAGGACCCAAAATGGATTTTGAACATGGAAGGATTTTAGTTGGAGGGATAGAAAATTTGGATGCCAATTTGGATTTTTCTTTAGGACAATGTGTTTCAAGAAGCTTCTTGGGAGTCCACATGCATTTTGATTTTTCATTATTTTGTGGGTCCTTGGAATGTATTTCTTGCACAAGGGATTTAGGAACCCATATTGCTTTTGACTTAATTTTTTTCTCAATGGCCCTTTGTGACCTTTTGGACATTCCTTTTTCTTTTTGGATCAAATTTTTCTCTATTTTTACATGTCGATTAGATTGGACATGTTGATCCTTGATAGCATGTGGATCACTTGACTTATAGACTTTATTCTTGGCATCCAAATTTATTGGAAAGGGAATGGGATTCATGGATGTATAGGAATGATATGGAGGCCTTTTGAATGGTGGAAGGTTCTTCAAGGTGTGTGCCTTTGTTGAATTTCATTTGGGAAGGGGTAAGGAGATTGTAAGCTACTGGATGGAGGAATATATGGACCTAAGATGGATGGAAGGGTTAAAGGAGGAGGTATATATTTAGATTTGGATTTTGAAAGGATACCAAAGTCTTGAGTATGAGATTTTTAATTTAGGCCATGACCATCAAACTTTTGTTGGACATGAAATGGTTTTAACACATTTTTTTCATGGAAGCTTAACGCTTTGAATTGGTAATGCTTTTGACCATTGAGAGGCTTGCTACTAGATGCGAGTCCATTTTGAAGTGAACATGATATGGAAGGATTGATAGAATCATGAAGGGAACCAAATTGGATAGAAGAAGAGGAACCCATTTGACATGTAAGGGGTTCATGAACAACTTTCATAGATGTGCTTGAATCACAAGGGGATCCAGAGGAATAATGAGATCCTATGATGGAATAGGAGCAATGAAAAGATCATTTGGAAGCATATGATCTTGTAGAAGATCTGGAGGATTATGACAAGGAAATGAAGAGATGGAAGGATATTTTGGAGGATTTGGAGGGATGATAGGATCTTTTGGTGGACATGAAGGTGAAGGGACAACTTGATCTTGACTTGGTAAGGGATTTTTGGGTTCCATTTGAGAGGTGTTATGCTCTTGACATTGGATGAAATCATTGTGAAGAATGAAAGGGATATCCTGATGTTTCTTAGGAAGTGGAAGGTTAATGGGACTTGAAAGGGGAATTTGGTATTGAGATGGAAAGGAATAATTTTGGATAGAGAGTAAGGGATAATGGGCTCATCATGAAGCTCAAGGAAAATGGGATCTTGGTCAAAAATTGGATGAAATTGGTCATTGATGGGATCTTGATCTTGATATATTTTAGGATTCATTTGTTCATTATTTGGATCATCCTCTTGACATGGGGAATGCATTTTAATATGCAAGGGAGATTTTGGAAAAATGTCAATATATTGACATGGAGGAGATAAAATTTGGATGAGACTCTCGTGAATGGGATTGCTTAAAAATGGAGGACATGGTGACATTGGTTCTAGCATTTGGAAATTGTAACCACTTGGATTTGGTCTGTTCCAACTATAGACCCTATTTTCCCTAAGTGTGATCATACCCCAAATTATGTCACAACAATGTTACTTTGGAATAATTCATTTTAAATCAAATTTAATGTCCTAGGTGATTTTTATCACTAAATTATATTAACTACTACAACCATACAATCCAAATCAATTCAAATCAATTAAATCAAATCAAATTCAAACATGGCTATAATATTTAATCATAAAGGAATTAAATAAAACCCTAAATTACTTGTTCACTTACAAATAAACCCATTCCCCTAGCCTAATTAATTTAATTAAATTGGCTATAGTCCTATTGATTATTAAAAAGAAATTAATTGTTTAAATAATTAATATCCTATTTTTTTGAATGAATTAAATAAGTTTAATTCATTTCATTAATATTCCTCTAAACCCCTAACCTAACCCACTTCAACCACTTTGACTCTAGGTTCAAACCTATCCCAACCTATCACCCCATGCTAATCTAATTCTAATCCTAATCTAATCCTAAACCACCTTCTAATGTTGTCACATTCCATTAGGGAGTGATTAAGGACTCCACCCACTTGAGAAAGTCAAGGAATCTCAAGATTCTTTTCCTCAAGTCCACTTTCTCAAGCCACTCTATTACACCCTTCTCATGCTTCTTTAAGGCTCTCATTAATGCCTTATTAATGAAGATTCCTTAAGCCCATGTCTTCCCCATGCCTATAGAAGGGGTTTTTGAGCACAAATAAGCCTTCATTTTTAGAGTAAAATTGAATTGTTATACTATTAGAATAAACCTAGACTCATATCATATTGCATGTTTCATGTTTATACATTGTTGCTTTCATGCTTTTTAGAGCTAGAATGCATGTTTAGGAGATATTTTCTCATTTTAACTCAAATATTTCATGCTAGGATGTATATGTCACTAAAAGAGGCATAATCTGAGGGCTATTATGTTTTTTTTCATACTCTTCCTAGTTAGAAAGCAATAGGTCAATTTTAGTAGATTTATATGCTCATCTAACCCCTTTTTTGCTAATGCAATGATCTATTAAAGTGTTGTGTCTTTCTTAAATAGGTACAAAAATCACACACATTTCTAGTGCCCACCGTGGGGCCTGATTTTCAACTTTGCCTCATTTTGAATCTATTTTTCACTAATTTGTATGCACAAGATTCTGTTACAGAGTCATTTCTGGTCATTCTGTCTCGCATCTGGGATACGCGCTTGCACCGCAGAAAATGAGGCTCGCATCAAGGATTTCCCAGATCATTTTTGGTTTAGGATTGCATTTGGGGAGCATTTAGTCACATCTGGTGACAGAGGCTCACATACGGTATATTGTATCACATTTAGTTATTTTAGGCTCGCATCTGGTTAGATGACTTGCATACTTCATTGCCTAACCACTAACGTTTGCGTGCTTGATTTCTTTGATATTTTTGCAGCTTAACCAATGCTTGCAGGTTTCCATCAGAGGATTTATTGAGATTTAAAAAAAGGATACTAATGTTGTTTTTCAGGTTGCCCAACCCCCATCTTGACCTCTATTTTTACATACTTTTTGACACTAAATAACATTTTCCAATCTATCACTAAACTGACTAGAGGACTATGCTCTTTTCCTTTTAAGGAAAATTAAAAACTCACACATCAGTTTATGGGTTGAAAGGAATTTGGGGATAACTGAACGTAGGAAAGAAAAACTAAATTTCAATTCAGAACAGTAACTGAACAATCAAAACGCTAAATTTGTGGGTTAATTGAACAAACACACTGTCTAATTTTGGGAATCAGAAATTGAACAAGCTACTCACTTAAGATTGTGGATTAATTGAACAAAGAAAAATTTCCTTTCAAGCATTATGTTTTCCATTAAATAGGAACATCTTAAATTGAGCACAACATTGCTTGAGGGAATGAACTGCTTGTTTAATTCTAATTTGGGAGAAAACGATATGGATTAGGAGAGTATGCTCTTCTTCTTCGAAAGAATCAGAAATCTAGACGTCCTACGCTCGCCAATCCTTTGTAAGCTTATTCAATAGTAGAGGGCTTTCTGATTGAGGAAAAAATCTCCTAGGAATGACCCAAGTGAGGAAAGGTTTTACGCCAACCCTTCTAACTCACTATAAATAATTACTTCCTCGTAGGCCCAAGCCTTGGAAGATGGAGCCGATTTTATTCATAGAATTTTGACATCACTCTTTGAACATGCTTGGGTATGTGTAGAGCGGAGCCTCTTTAATCTTGCTTGTGAGACTACATATACTTAAGTACTCATAGGGATATATGCCTCAATTTTTCCTTGTGCAATTCTATGGGGAATGGTTCCGAACGGATTGCCCAATAATAGACAATAGTTTAACTGAAAGAATTCTTGATTCATTCCCGAAAGGGTGATAATCTTTGTGCAAGGAAAAAAGTAATTTACCCAAGACACTCGTCATATCATGCCCTCACTTGCGTTTGGATCTGGCTAATATAAAATCATGACTAGAGCCATTGCGTGCTTGGTGATGGTTATATTTTGATTAGCATTTGAGTGTGTGCCTAAGTCAATGAGCAAAGATTTTCATCGTCTACCTAGAAAATAGGGATAAGATGTGTGTTTGTTCCACCCTCCTAATAATGCAAATATGTATGATGTTCCTAAAAAATCATTAAAAGGATAACATCTTCAGACAAACAAAAAAATTCAATCCTGGATCAACGCATGTGTTTTCATTCACTAGCGAGTCTCAGAATACAAAACTACAAATAGAAAAACTCCACGCACTTCGAAAAAAAACTTTCCAAAACTGATCAAATTTGACAGAGACATTAGAAAATTGCATCTTGGATTTCTTAAATCATATTCAGTATTTAGGCTCACATCTAGTATCACTGATTCGCATTTATTCAGCACAGTGTCGCATCTAGTATTTAAGCTCGCATCTAGGGTTGTCAGTAGATCGCATCCAGTATTTCTAGACTCGCATCTGGGAGCTCGCATCTAGGACAGTGGGCACTTACAAGATAAAATATTCAAAAGTCTCAGTTGATTTGGATACCCATTTGGCTCTTTAGTCTGTCCCTATTGTCTTTTCTGGTCTCCCTATCGTTAAATCAAAACACTTTTTCAAACGTCCACCTTGCATGTCCTGTCCGTTTCTCGTAATCTACCTCAATACGTGTGGTCTATCCGCTTCTTACAAACACTTGGTTCCCAGCTCACTATCAGGGTATTCTCACCCTCCAACACTGGAATCATTTACTTCCACCAAACTCAAATGATACTTCCACCTAGATGCACTCACTTGAAAGATTCAAGATACTAACTGACACTCTTGGAAAACATTGAAAAAAGTTGAGACACAACTTCATGGTTAAAATGAGATGTAACAAGTACACCTATAAAGGATCAAAAGTGCCTCCTAAATCATCACACTTTCTAGGGGAAACGTCTTGCAGTTCCCTACTCAATCCAGAATCTGCACAAATGGATAGATCCACTTGCAGATGGAGTGAGGCTTTTGAAGAATATGACAATAGAAAAAGCCAAAAGCATGAAGATCTCAATGAGAATGAAGAAAACACCTTCGAACATCATCCATTTGGATCAGACAGTGAGGGGGAGATCCCTGAAGATAAGTACAATAAACTCAAACAAAGTAAGAGGTTCCACAAGATATTGGAAAGGATAATTGATAACGATAAAGAGAAATGCTTCCTCCATTTGGCATCCACCAGAGTAAAATTACCCCCAGATTATGATGTGGAGAAACTAAAAAAAATGAGGTACCAAATCCTATATCCATTCTCACCAAGCAACTCACTTTGATGCAAACAAAGCTCGCAAACATCAAACAAGAGAAAGAGAAACCCAAAAAAAAATACTCTTTGGACGCCATTTGTCCATTCCCTTTTGAAAAGAGTATCACTATGGTTCCATTCCCTCCTAATGTGTCATGACCAAAATACGACAAGCATATGGGACAGACCGATCCACATGACCATGTCTGAGAGTTTTGTGCTCTTAGCATAGAATGCATCCATAAACCCAGTAACCTCATGCGACTATTTCTTGGAAGTCTAGGAGACAACGCTATGGGGTGGTTCTCAAAACTAACGCCCAAGGTCAACACTTTTGAGGAGTTGATTCAACAATTTATTCAACATTACTCCTACAACGTCCAACATGATGTGACTATGATGGACCTATGTAATACTAAATAGAAGACTGGTGAATCATTTACACACTTCCTACAAATATGGAGGAAAATCTTTGCACGATACTCAAGAGCTATCCCCAAATTTGAGAAGATGGAAATATTCGTTAATAACTTGGTACCATAATTAAACTACACATAAAAAAATGCAAGATTGCCCTAGCTTTGACAGAATGATTAAAAATTCCCTCCATATCAAGGAAGTTATGGTCAGAAAGGGGGAGATCACTCTTCAAAGTGAAAACAAACCTAACAACTCCAAGCCTAAATGGTGGAAACAAAACAAGAATGTTGTCAAGGATGGCATAGTAGACACATCCAATGTTGGCCCTAAACCTATGGTATTCAATATCACTAACAGTATGCAAGAAAGCAAGGATGCCAAGGTAATGAATCCCTTACCCAAAGAAAACACTGATAATATCAAGGGTCGGACATGGACTTCAAAACCTCATATAATATTCACTCCTTTGGGAGAGCCTCTCGAGACTATTTTGAAGACACTTCTGGATAAAAAATTTCTTACTATCCCAGATTCCAAACTGTGGGAACCAATGGTCAAACCTAGATGGTGGGATGATAATTCCTACTGTGTCTTTCACAAGAAAAAGGACACAAGACTAATAATTTCCTTAAACTTAA
>MU226018.1:29952-50818 GCA_018584345.1 Thuja plicata
GGCATGCGATTTGCAATATGTCTCCATCGTTGTAAGAAACTAGCAAAGGTTTCTCCATTCTTTTGTTTAGTGTTACACAAATCGCTGAGTGTTGCTTGATGCTCAATGTTATATGAATATTGTCCAAGAAACTTCTCCGCAAGGTCATAGAAGGTAGAAATTGACCCATAAGGAAGGGCCATGAACCATTCCAAGGCTGCACCTCCAAGACTCCTAGTGAAAAGTCTCTTCAAATAGTTATCATTATAAGCAACCTCTTGACATGCAATGTAAAATTCTTTGAGATGTTGGAGAGGACATGTTTCTCCTTTGTATTTTTCAAATTTAGGCATCTCAAAGTTTGGTGGGAATGGTTTCATAGTGATAGACTTGTCAAATAGGTAGGGACAAATCTCTTTGAAAGAAAACTCTTTCTTGCCCCCACTTTGTAAACCTTGTACAATACTTTTGAGCTCATTGATCTGTTGGGTGAAATCTGGGGTACTTTGTGTGAAAAATGGGGGTACATAACCTCCACCTCCTCCAAATTGTGCAGCTAAAAAGCCCATGGAGGTCATAACAATCGTCGGAGGAGGTATATATTGATAAGCTTGTGATGTATTATTTGTGGACGTTTTTGCCCCCATTGTTTGGAACAAGGAGGACAAGGGCATGGAAAATTGCCCTATGTTGTTGACATTAGCACTTTCTCCTTGAGTTGTCATCGTTTGAGTGCTATTATGTGTAGTATTTTTTGGTAAAGCACTTATGATTTGCTAGATTTGTTTAGGTGTCAACTGGGGTATTGATACGGTTGTTGATACAGGTGCTGATATTGCTGTTGATGTAAGAGGTTTGCTAGCAGGTCTTTTACCAGTGTCACGTGATGATGTAGCATTTGAAGTAGAAGCCATGGGTGCTAAAGTGGTGGCAATGGCTTTAGTGACATTTCTGGTAAGGAGTGTTTCATCAAAGTCCTCAGGAACTGTGACACCATTATGGATGAGGTTCAAAAATATCTCATCACTGTTATGCATTATGGCCTTCTCAACCATTTCCAAATTGTAGGGGTCTCTAAGGAAGTCAATCACTTGATTGGGCCTTTCATCTTGGTCCACTAATTCTGTTTCTTCAACCACTTTCTCAGCTTGTACCCCACTTCCATGAAAGTAATGTGTGGCAAATGGGTTCTCTTCACGATTAGTGTTGGATGTTGTTCTCCTCATGTTTCTGGCTTGGGATCGAGTGACAACCATACAATGGTAGAATGAAAGACAAGGAGATGTGGAAGATGAATTGGAGCAAATACCTTTGATTTGATTGGATTGGATTTGATTGATTAATTGATTAAATGATTGGTTGATTGATGATTGATCTGATTTGATTGAAGATTGGTTTGATTGATTGGATAATTGAGTTGATTGATTTAAAGGTTTTTGAGACAAAACCTAAGCATGTTAAACCTTATGATGATACAAACACAAAGGATTTAAAGTAATATCTATTCTACCTGAAGATGGACTTGTGATCTCAAGCAAAATGGGATATCACTAAGGGATTTAAATTACTTGAGACGGACTTATGGTCTACAAGCTATATCATGTTTGTTTGAGGATGAAGGTTTCACAATACTTTGATTAAGGTCTTTCAACCTAAGAATTTGATGTGATTTTGATCTCATGCTCCAAAAGAAGGATGATGATGGAAGAAGTGGAAAAAATATCCAGAAACCAGGTGTTACCTAATTGTATTGTTCAAGCGTGACAAAAGATCTATTGAGTGAAAACTTGGCCATGAACTTGCAAACTGTATTGTTGTATATGATTTTGTCAAGCTTCTCATGGTGTTCAATACCTTGTTTGATAGATGTTGTAATGTGCTGGAATTCCTTAGATTTACAGGTGGTTTCCTTTTTCTCTCTAAGGACTGAAGATGTAGGAAGTTTAACCTTCTTATGCTTCTTAAAACTGGTCATGTCATGGAAAAATCAATTTTGGCCAAATGGATGAATGATTTAGGACAAGTGGTTCTAAAGTCCTGTAGATAGTCAAATTTTGGTTATCTTGGCCAATTTTTAAAGCTCACTATTTTCAAGTGGAGACGGTAGTCTCAGACGCAGACGGCGGATCCAGAGCGGAGACGGCCGACTGAGACTAAGGCAGCGTGTTGAAATTTTGGGAAGATTTTTGATGTTCAGTCTGATTTTGGGCAAATTGTTCGATGGCAAGAACTGATTTTAAGCACAAGAAAACCAGAAAATAACAGACACACGTCTCAAAAAAATCCAACAAGGGACAAAGAAACCTTGAGGGATACAATCATATGTGACATTAAGGGATTTTATTCTAGCTTTGCAATATTCTGATTGTGTATGTTCAAGTGATTATTTCAAACCACTTATGTTTTCACTAGGTCTAGCACATCGAAAGACAGTTCAAACAGTAGCTACCTAAGAAATTTGGCTTCGCATGAAATATTATAGGCCCATTGCTTGGTAGTCCTTCAGCTCACACAGCATGTCACCCCCAGAAGGGCGCCTGTGTTTTTGTCTTTTGCTAGGTATTGTTGCCGTGCTACGAAGATCTCTTTTGCAACACAATACCCTAGGACATGTATGATGGGAATCTTGGGGGGATATTATTCCCTCCCCTTGCACTATAATAAGTCACTGTTCGGAGGTGAATCGGGTAGGCTACTACTTTATGGTTTCTAGTAAGGTTTCGTGGCGTCCCCGCAATTGGTTTATACGGTGTGAGACACTTAAGTCTCAAGTTCAACCATGCCAGTATGCTGAGAATATTCACTCAGTATGGACTACCATTGAACATGACCCACCCGAGCTTGAAGGGATAAAGCGGACCTTTGGGTCACACCTTATTTCTATACCGGCCAAAGGGATTACCAGTTTGAGGTCATCCTCTAAAGGGGAAGCGCTCCCTCTAGACATGCCTCTCTAGAGGCTTGATTAAGCTAAGCTTTCTCTTCACCCAAGATCCACGAAGGCGAGGGGAGAGGATACGACTATAGTTTAATCAAAGCATCATGTAAATTAAAGGGATCTATCTAATGACAAATAAGCTCGAAAGAAGTTTTGAAAAACACTTCTTCAAACACACCAAAAAGAGTTCATTTCCCAAATTGAGCCTAATTAAAGCAACTAAGTGTTTTCTACCTAAGCAAAAGACACAATAGTATGGTTAATCATTCAAGTTCAATTTATTTCCCACATAGCAAACAAAAAGCTTACAAAGTGTGTTCTTTTGCCTTATGTCATTCAAGATTTTATGAGATTCATTCCCTTTACATTCAAGATTTAGTGAGGTTCATTTTACTCAATATGCATTCTAAAATGAGTGTTTAAACATACAAGTTTATTAATATCCTTCAAAAATAGAAATCACAGAACCTGCATGCACTGGTTAGTAGTTTAGAATATAAAATGTGTTAAAAAACACAAGTCTCAGAAAATAAGCGCAGACGGCAGATCTGCGTAGATGGTGATCTGCGCAGACGGTGATCTATGGATACGGAAAAATACCTGCATAGACGATAGAAAATAGACAGTCAGATTTTTATATAAAATAAGCAGACTTATTAAAACTTAAAAATAAGATTTTTATCCATTTTTGTCAGTATTTAACTCTTAAAAAACCTATCTCTGTCAGAAACCCGAGAGTTAAAAACACTAAAAATTAATAAAAATTGATTTTAAACCACAGTTTAACAAGTTGTGTTTAAGCAGGCAGAGACAGTGGATATTATGCACAGACAGTGATCTACGTAGACGACCGAGTTTCAGAGATGATAATCTGCGGAGTCGGCGACTCTAGAGCGGAGATAGGTCTGCGTTAGAGTTTTCCAAACTGCGAAAAATTCTACAAAAAATGTTAGAAAAATAGGGATGTGGGTCCCACCGGGCTTGCCAAAATGTATGTGATAAAAACTAACCTGTTGGGAGTAAGCTCATACATGCAAAAATTAGAGATAAACATCAAATAACAATATTAAACATGTCTAAGAAACATACTACAAAAATAACAAGTGATTCCATCACAACCTCCGATGAGCTGAACAAGGGCACCCAAGACCTTGTTGATTTGCTCTTAGAGAATTGTGGGTGTGCTCTCCCAACACAATATTATAATCCCACTTGATCCATGGATGAAAACTAAATGCAACTAATGGATATAATGAAGAAACTCAAGAACAAGTATGAGGAATTTGTCTCAAGCCTTCACCAAATGTAGATGAAGATGCAAATACTATACTAAGATGATATGCAATATCAAAGAAAACTAAGATTCATTCACCATTATCCTAGCATATGATTTCTAGATTATGAAAATGAACTAAAAGCATGGAAACATGAATATGAGCTAAGAATTCTAGAGCTATTTTAACATAATAACAATGTATAAAAATGGAGATGCTTTGCTCTTGAGAAAGACCTCTATTTATAGAGTTTTTGGAAGAGAGAGAGGACTTGGATGAGGTGGAGCTCATGTGGCATCCACATAGGTGTCACATGGGGGACACATAAGCCATGCAAGAGGCCCACTTTTCTCACACATGTGTGAGCAACTTTGGATGTGATAGGTCAAAGTGTACTTAAAGTACACATGTGAAGGATCTTGTAAGAAGATGTAAGAGGGTGTAAGAGTTTTGGGCCAATGAGACACTTTTGGAAAGTGTAAGAAGGTGTCATCATAGGTGTAAGAAACCTTTTTGGCACCAAATAAGGATTATTTGGAAAAGTGGATTTTTGGAAATTTGCTCACACATGTGTGAGCAAATAATTAGGACTAATTATTGTAGGAATCAAAAAATTAGCTTAATTAACCTTAGTTAATTAATAAATAGGTTTATTTGGTGAGAGTGATGTGAGGTAGGGTAGGATCTATGTTCAAATTAGCTTAATCCAAATTAATTTGGATTAATTGTGGTTTAGTAGAATTTAAGTCATGTGAAGGAATAAATAAATTAAAAATTTATTTAAAGGGGATTAATGAGGGATAATGTATTAAATAAGATTTAATACATTAAAAGGGATAGTATTTAAATTAAATTCAAATACTTAGGAGAATGAATCATATTTAATTAAATAGATAGAAGAATATAACAAATATAATTAATTAAAATTAACTATAATGTTATGGAAATATTAATTAAATTAATATAAGGACGATTTTGGACGTCTATAGAGATATCCCCAAAATAGTATGGAAAGGGATATGATTTTCTCAAATAGATGGGATACAAAGGAAAGGGACCTGTAAACGACATAGGAAGAGGACTTATTGAGCCTATACCCATGGAATTCCAGAATACTAGAGACAAAATAGGACAGGGTTTTAATACTAAAACTGACAAACCTGCTTCAAAAGATAGTCCAACCTCAGACAAAGGGAGTGATGAAACAGATGAACTAGAGCAGTGGTCCTATGAAAGGTTACTACATGTTGGCATAGAGAATCCCAACTATCAAGGAGAATTCTATGTACCCATCTTTGAGGTACCATGAGATCTTCACACCCCTTTGTTAGCACAACCTCCCATTAAGGAGGTAGGAGACTCAACAAAAAATGATTTAGAGATACCCTTGATAGAAAAAACTATAGAAAGCACACCCTAATGACAGGATTTACATCCTAACTAGGGTAAATTGGTCACAGTTTCACATATTCTTGATCTACCACACTTTGATCCATAGGTAGCTAATTGGGTACACCAAATAACTATTGCTGAATACTTAAACCAGTCTGATGATGAGGTCAGTGACTCTCATGATTATGAATGGGATGAGATATCTATCGCCATAGAAGATATTGAAATAATACAATTCACATGTTTGTGGCTCCCTCAGCTCCTTATGAACAGTCTAACACTACTCGTAACAACACTGATAATCCAGAGGCAGAAGAAGAATTCCTTCTCCCTACCAGGGATGGAGAGACTGGTGCTTTCCTAAGTCTAGAAGAAGTTCTAAGGCGACAAGAAAGAAGCCTCCTTTTACAGATAAATGAAGATGATAGTTCTACTAACGAGTCACTAGAGTTTGGTCCACATATGACTAACAACGACCCTTTTTATGACGATCTAACTCTTATTGATCTAAATATTGAAGAAATTAACTTTACAGAACATGTCATGTTAGTTAATGGTCTTGATGCTAACGTGATTTTGTCCTTCCCAGAGTTTGATTCCTTGTCTTTGATACACCCAGACCTCATTGATTGGACTAACACAGATCCTACGCCTATCCTCAACTTTCCCAATGACTACACCCTATCTTGCTATCTCAATGCTTGTAAACCTTACCCTTCTTCCACCAATGCAAGGAGCGAGAACATGTCATAGGAAGATATCAAGTTTCTCAGTCAAAAATTGAAAAATAAAAAGAAAAAGGGAACTGACGGTGAAAACCACATTGTGGTAGTGCCAGATCCTAAAATAGTAAAAATAAAAGATGTATGTTTCATGTTTATACATTGTTTCTTTCATGCTTTTTAGAGCTAGAATGCATGTTTAAGAGATATTTTCTCATTTTAACTCAAATCTTTCATGCTAGGATGTATATGTCACTGAAAGAGGCATAATCTAAGGGCTATTATATTTTTTATATACTCTTCCTAGTTAGAAAGCAATAGGTCAATTTTAGTGGATTTATATGCTCATCTAACACCTTTTTCGCTAATGTAATCATCTATTAAAGTGTTGTGTCTTTCTTAAGCAAGTACAAAAATCACACACATTTCTAGCGCCCACCATGGGGCCTAATTTTCAACTTTTCCTCATTTTGAATCTATTTTTCACTAATTTGTATGCATAAGATTCTATTACAGAGTCATTTTTGGTCATTCTGTCTCGCGTCTGGGATACACACTCGCACCACAAAAAATGAGGCTCACATCCAGGATTTTCCAGATAATTTTTGGTTTAGGATTGCATTTGGGGAGCATTAAGTCACATCTGGTGATAGAAGCTCACATACGGTATACTGTATCACATTTGATTATTTTAGGCTCGCATTTGGTTAGATGACTTGCATACTTCATTTCCTAACCACTAACATTTGCGTGCTTGATTTCTTTGATATTTTTGCAGCTTAACCAATGCTTGTAGGTTTCCATCAGAGGATTTATTGGGATTTAAAAAAAGGATACTAACGTGGTTTTTCAGGTTGGCCAACCCTCATCTTGACCTCTATTTTTACATGCTTTTTGACACTAAATAAAATTTTCCAATCTATCACTAAACTGACTAGAGGACTATGCTCTTTTCCTTTTAAGGAAAATCAGAAACTCACACATCAATTTATGGGTTGAAAAGAATTTGGGGATAACTGAACCAAGGAAAGAAAAACTAAATTTCAATTCAGATCAATAACTGAACAATCAAAATGCTAAATTTGTGGGTTAATTGAACAAACACACTGTCTAATTTTGAGAATCAGAAATTGAACAAGCTACTCACTTAAGATTGTGGATTAATTGAACAAAGAAAAATTTCCTTTCAAGCATTTTGTTTTCCATTAAATAGGAACATCTTAAATCGAGCACAACATTGCTTGAGGGAATGAACTGCTTGTTTAATTCTATTTTGGGAGAAAATGATATGGATTAGGAGAGTATGCTCTTCTTCTTCGAAAGAATAAAAAATCTAGACGTCCTACGCTCGCCAATCCTTTGTAAGCTTATTCAATAGTAGAGGGCTTTCTGATTGAGGAAAAAATCTCCTAGGAATGACCCAAGTGAGGGAAGGTTTTATGCCAACCCTTCCAACTCACTATAAATAATTACTTCCTCGTAGGCAAAAGCCTTGGAAGATGGAGCCGGTTTTATTCATAGAATTTTGACATCACTCTTTGAACATGCTTGGGTATGTGTAGAGTGGAGCCTCTTTAATCTTGCTTGTGAGACTACATATACTTAAGTACTCATAGGGATATATGTCTCAATTTTTCCTTGTGCAATTCTATGGGGGACAGTTTCGAACGGATTGCCCAATAATAGACAATAGTTTAACTGAAAGAATCCTGATTCATCCCCGAAAAGGTGATAATATTTGTGCAAGGAAAAAAGTAATTTACCCAAGACACTCATCATATCTTGCCCTCACTTGCGTTTGGAGTTGGCTAATACAAAATCATGACTAGAGCCATTGCGTGCTTGGTGATGGTTGTATTTTGATTAGCATTTGAGTGTGTGCCTATGTCAACGAGCAAAGATTTTCATCCTCCACCTAGAAAATAGGGATAAGATGTGTGTGTGTTCCACCCTCCTAATAATGCAAATATGTTTGACGTTCCTAAAAAATCATTAAAAAGATAACATCTTCAAACAAAAAAAAAAATTCAATCCTGGATTAACGCATGTGTTTTCATTCACTAACAAGTCTCAGAACACAAAACTACAAACAAACAAACTCCACGCACTTCCAAAACAAACTTTCCAAAACTGATCAAATTTGACAGAGACATCAGAAAATTACTTCCCAAATTTCTTGAATCATATTCAGTATTTAGGCTCGCATCTGGTATCACTGGCTCGCATTTAGTCAGCACAGTATCGCATCTGGTATTTAAGCTCGCATCTAGGGTTGTCAGTAGATTGCATCCAGTATTTATAGGCTCGCATCTGCTAGCTCGCATCTAGGATAGTGGGCACTTACAAGATAAAATATTAGAAAGTCTTAGTTGATTTGGATACCTTTTTAGCTCTTTAGTCTGTCCCCGTTGTCTTTTCTCGTCTCCCTATTGTTAAATCAAAACACTTTTTCAAACGTCCACCTTGCATGTCCTGTCGATTTCTCATAATCTACCTCAATACGTGTGGTCTATCCGCTTCTTACAAACACTTGGTTCCCAGATCACTATCAGGATATTCTAACCCTCTAACTCTGGAATCATTTACTTCCACCAAACTCAAATGATACTTCCACCTAGACACACTCACTTGAAAGATTCAAGATACTACCTGACACTCTTGGGAAACATTGACAAAAGTTGAGACACAACTTCATGGTTAACACGAGACGTAACAAGTACACCTCTAAAGGATCAAAAGTGCCTCCTAAATCACCACACTTTCTAGGGGAAACGTCTTGTAGTTCCCTACTCGATCTAGAATCTCCACAAATGGATAGATCCACTTGCGGATGGATTGAGGCTTTTGAAGAATATGACAATAGAAAAAGCCAAAAGCATGAAGATCTTGATGAGAATGAAGAAACCACCTTCGAACATCATCCATTTGGATTAGACAATGAGAGGGAGATCCCCAAAGATAAGTACAATAAACTCAAACAGAGTAAGAGGTTCCACAAGATATTGGAAAGGATAATTGATGACGATAAAGAGAAATACTTCCTCCATTTGGCATCCACTGGAGTAAAATTACCCACAGATTATGATGTGGAGAAACTAAAAAAAAGGAGGTACCAAATCCTATATCCATTCTCACCAAGAAACTCACTTTGATGCAAATAGAGTTCGCAAACCTCAAACAAGAGAAAGAGAAACCCAAAAAATAATACTCTTTGGACGCCATTTGTCCATTCCCTTTTGACAAGAGTATCACTATGGTTCCATTCCCTCCTAACGTGGCATGAAAAAATTATGACAAGCATACACGAGAGACCGATCCACATGACCATGTCTGAGAGTTTTGTGCTCTTAGCATAGAATGCATGCATGAATCCACTTACCTCATGCGACTATTTCTTGGAAGTCTAGGAGGCAATGCCATGGGGTGGTTCTCAAAACTAACACCCAAGGTCAACAATTTTGAGGAGTTGATTCAACAATTTATTCAACATCACTCCTACAACATCCATTATGAGGCGACTATGATGGACCTATGTAATACTAAATAGAAGACCGGTGAATCATTTACACACTTCCTACAAATATGGAGGAAAATCTTTGCACGATACTCAAGAGCTATCCCTGAATCTGAGAAGATGGATATCTTCATTGATAACTTGGTACCATAATTAAACTACACATTAAAAATGCAAGACTCCCCTAGCTTTGACAGAATGATTAAAAATGCCCTCCATATCGAGGAAGTTATGGTCAGAAAGGGGGAGATCACTCTTCAAAGTGAAAACAAACCTAACAACTCCAATCCTAAATGGCGGAAACAGAACAAGAATGTTGTCAAGGATGGCATAGTAGACGCATCCAATGTTGGCCCTAAACATAAGGTATTCAATCTCACTAATAGTATGCAATCAAGCAAGGATGCCAAGGTGATGACTCCCTTACCCAAAGAAAACACTGATAATATCAAGGGTTGGACATGGACTTCAAAACCTCAAATAATATTCACTCCTTTAAGAGAGCCTCTCGAAACTATTTTGAAGACACTTCTGGATAACAAATTTCTTACTATCCCAGATTCCAAACTGTGGGAACCAATGGTCAAACCTAGATGGTGGGATGATAATTCCTACTGTGTCTTTCACAAGAAAAAGGACACAAGACTAATAATTTCCTTAAACTTAAACATGTCATTCAAGACCTCATTGAAGGTGGAAAGATCAAAGTGGATGGACACACTACCAATGAAGATCATACAACATTCAATAAACCATTCCCTAATTATGACAAAGGGGAAACATCTAAAGGGAAAGGTAATGAAGTAAACTACACCGACTATTCCAAAAATGATAATGTAATCAATATGCTAGACATTAAAACTGAATCAATTAATTTGGTCACAATCAAAGGTGTTTCATTCCACTCAAATGCAGTAACAAAAAGCCAAGCATAGGTCATGATCAAAGGACCCCATTCTTTCCCAAAACCAGTATCAATGTCCAAGGTTCCTATCATTACTATCCCTAAACCAACAGAGAAAGACATGGTTACTATTCCTAGAGAAAAGTATGACTTGGTAGACAAATTGCAACGAACCTCTATTAAAATTTCCATTTTTTGAATTTCTCAAAATATCCATAGCACATAAGGAAATCCTAGAACAAGCTCTACATGCTAGTAATGTCGCAAAGGATATTGATATAGACAAATGACAAGCGATGGTTAATTACATCTCAGCACCACATTACCTCTCCTTTTCTAAAGAGGATGATAAGTCTTTGGCACATCCACATAATCAACCCCTCCATATTGAATTCCTCATTCATAAATCCTATGTTAGACATGTGTTGATAGATGGATGCACAAGATTGAATATTTGTATGCTTAATCTGATCAAGAAACTGGGTCTTTCAGAATATACCATTGAATCTAGAAGAAAAATAACTATCAAAGCATATGATGAGGAAGAAAGATCCTCTAAAGGACTTATTGTTCTGCCTATCAAAGTCAGAACAATTGAGAGGAATTTCGTATGTCAAGTTCTAGATCTACCCCTGGCCTACAATATCCTATTGGGGAGACCATGGATTCATGAAATGCAAGCTGTGCCATCTACTTACCACCAGTACATAAAATTCCCACATAATGGGGTGGAAGTAACTATTCCTATAGATGCTAACTATACTTGTAATCATATAAAAGTAGGTATTATGATCCCGCATAACAAGGAGGCTATGGATGAGATTACTCCTGAAACTACCAAGGACATGGTTATGAAAAGTTTTGGCAAAACCTTAAAACTTAAAGAAGTAGGTATGGGAGAATACAAGATGGACCTGACTCCGTCACTGACAGAACTTCCAGTGTCACCAAGATCCTATGGAAAACCTTCCTCAACATTCACACCTACTGTAACCAAGGAGCGAGAACTACACAAAGAAACTAGCATGGTAAAGGCATCCACATCTTCTTTAGATAACACAGAAGAATAGGCAGTCTTGGACTGGATTTTCAAAGGAGAACCGATAGAAGCTGAGCTCAAACATGTAGAGATATCCCCAAAATAGTATGGAAAGGGATATGATTTCCTCAAACAGATGGGATACAAAGGAAAGGGACCTCTAAACAACATAGGAAGAGGACTTAGTGAGCCTATACCCATGGAATTCTAGAATACCAGAGACAAAATAGGACAGGGTTTTAATACTAAAACTGACAAAGCTGCTTCAAAAGATAGTCCAACCTCAGACAAAGGGAGTGATGAAACAGATGAACTACAGTAGTGGTCCTATGAAAGGTTACTACATGTTGGCATAGAGAATCCCAACTATCAAGGAGAATTCTTTGTACCCATCTTTGAGGTACCACAAGATCTTTACACCCCTTTGTTAGCACAACCTCCCATTAAGGAGGTAGGAGACTCAACAAAAAATGATTCAGAGATACCCTTGATAGAAAAAACTACAGAAAGCACACCCTAATGACAGGATTTACATCCTAACTAGGGTAAATTTGTCACGGTTTCACATATTCTTAATCTACCACACTTTGATCAACAGGTAGCTAACCGGGTACATCAAATAACTATTGTTGAATACTTAAACTGATCTGATGATGAGGTTAGTGACTCTCATGATTATGAATGGGATGAGATATCTGTCACCATAGAAGATATTGAAATAGATACAATTCACATGTTTGCGGCTCCATCAGCTCCTCGTGAACAGTCTAACACTACTCCTAACGACACTGATAATCCTGAGGCAGAAGAAGAATTCCTTCTCCCTTCCAGGGATGGAGAGATTGGTGCTTTCCTAATTCTAGAAGAAGTTCTAAGGTGACAAGAAAGAAGCCTCCTTTTACAGATAAATGAAGATGATAGTTCTACTAACGAGTCACTAGAGTTTGGTCCACATATGACTAACAACGACCTTTTTTATGACAATCTAACTCTTATTGATCTAAACATTGAAGAAATTAACTTAAAAAAACATGTCATGTTGGTTAATGGTCTTGATTCTAACGTGATTTTGTCCTTCCCAGAGTTTGATTCCTTGTCTTTGATACACCCAGACCTCATTGATTGGACTAACACAGATCCTATGCCTATCCTCAACTTTCCCAATGACTACACCCTATCTTGCTATCTCAATGCTTGTAAACCTTACCCTTCTTCCACCAATGCAAGGAGCGAGAACATGTCATAAGAGGATATCAGGTTTCTCAGTAAAAAATTGAAAAATAAAAAGAAAAAGGGAACTGATGGTGAAAACCACATTGTGGCAGTGCTAGATCCTAAAATAGTAAAAATAAAAAATGTATCCAATGGTAAAAAGCTCTCAGAGGCGGCAAAGGATGAGATTCTTGACATCCTCCATGAGGACTTTCAAGAAAGGTCTTCAGTTCTAATTGAACCAACACAACTAGTTAATTTGGGCACCATTGAAGATCCTCAAATAGTACACCTTGTACAATCTTTGTTAGAAGAAGAGAAGACACAGTTTATAGAGTTCCCGAGGGAAAAGAAGATCAAATTTGCATGGTCTTATATAGATATGCCTGGACTAGATCCTAATCTAATCATGCACCACTTATCTAGAGCTCCCAGGATCAAACCCGTGAAACAAAAACTTAGAAAAATACATCCTCATTTTGCATTGCTAGTAAAAGCAGAGCTAGAGAAATTGTTGAAAGCTGGATTTATTATAGTCATTGCCTACACAAGATGGATCTCCAATGTAGTCCCTATGTCTAAATCCAATAAATCTATTAGGATATGTATGAACTTCAGAGATTTGAACAAAGCATGTCCTAAGGATTACTTCCCACTAACTAACATTGACATAATCATAGACCTCACAACAGGCTACCAGATGTATTCATTAATGGATGGATTCTTGGGCTATAATCAAATCAAAATTGCCCCTGAGGATCAAGAGAAAACTACATTTACATGCACATGGGGCACCTTTTGCTGGAACGTCATGCCATTTAGATTAAAGAATGCCGGCGCAACAGAGCAAAGAGAAATGACTACTATATTCCACAATATGATGCATAAAAACATGGAGGATTACATGGATGACACCTTGGCTAAATCCAAAGAAAGGAGCACTCATATAAATGAATTAAGAAAGATATTAGATCGAATAGAGCAATTTCAACTCAGCCTCAATCCAAAGAAGTGTGCCTTTGGTGTCCAATCAGGAAAAATCTTCGGGTTTATAGTTTTTGCAAAGGGAATTGAGGTAGATCCTGCAAAAGTCAAGGCTATTCTAGAAATGAATCCTCCATGCAACATCAGTCAAATGAGAACATTGCAAGGGAGACTTCAATCAATCAGGAGGTTCATGTCACAACTTGCTGACAGAGCACAACCCTTTACCAAATTACTACATAAAGGGATCACCTTCAAATGGGATGAACACTATGAAGCCAACTTTAGAGAATTAAAAGGGTACCTGGCCACTCCTCCTATTCTTATGGCGTCTATTCATGGAAAGCCATTACTCCTCTATATTTCAGCTATAAAAACATCATTAGGAGTATTATTAACACAAGAAGATGAAACAAAGAAAGAAAGAGCTATCTACTACGTCAGTAGAATGCTAGTCTCATATGAGCTCAATTATAACATTATAGAAAAAGCATGCTTAGCAGTCATCTTTGCATCATAGAAATTGAGATACTACATGCTCTCTCATACAATAAAGCTCATTTCTAAGATTGAACCTCTAAAGTACCTTTTGAGAAAAACAACATTAACAGGACGATTAGCAAAATGGGTCCTCATTCTAAGTGAATTTGACATTGAGTATGTAGACAGGAAGGCTATTAAAGGACAAGTCCTTGCAGATCTACTAGCTGATTCACCACTTCAGGATGATAAACCTTTAAAGATTGAATTCCCTGATGAGACCATTATGCATCTAACTAAGTACCCATGGAAGAGGTAATTTGATGGTTCTTTCACACAACAAGGCTCTGGGGTAGGAGTTCTATACATAACGCCTCAAGGCTACAAGATACCAAAATCCTACAAATTGATGTTCCCACGCATGAAAAACATTTTAGAATACGAGGCACTGGTCAACAGTCTTAAGCTTTCCATAGAATGTAAAATTGTAGAATTACATGTATATGGTGACTCCCAGCTTGTTATCAATCAAGTAAATGGAGATTACCAGACAAAAGATGAAAATTTGACACCCTACAAGCAACTGGTTGATGACCTAAAGAAATAATTTATCTTCATAACATTCTAGCAGATACCCAGAACAGAGAACAAAGCTCCAGATGCTATGGCTACATTGGCATCCATGTTACAACTGAAGGAACATTAGTTCCACTATGAATTCTTGGTGGAAGAACTCTCCTATTTGTTCGAGATTTTCTTCTATGGACATAATTGATTGTATGTTTGCCATTGATGACAACATATAGTATACAACAGGTATCCTATATGTTATTATCTGTACAGATGATTTAGAGATATGCGTGTTTATTTCAATCATGTATACATGTTCTAGTGGCTATGTGCATTCATGCCAAGTCAGCTATGCAGTTTCAGTTGAGTTATGATTAGTTAGTTATAGCAATTACAGTTTCTGGAGTTTATCTGTTAAGAGCCGACATAAATATAGTGTTTCTTGAGTTGCACCTATCTTCAGGATATGCATGTTTGTATTCATGTTTAGTTATGTGTTAAAGATAATTATCCAAAGGCACTAAATGTGTTTCAATAGAATTGTGATGTTAGAGTTAATTTTGTGAAGCCGACTTTGTGAAGCGCCACGTCTATTCAGTTTGAGTTGCGTGGTCCTAATTTGTATTGCCTTCTTGGTTAAGCCGACAAGGAAGTTGATGAATAGTTTCTAGATACCGTCATGATCTTATCCTTGGTGAAGATACATATAGCAGTTCAGATATGTTCACGAAGTGTCAAAAAATGTTGTGAAGAGGGAAAGACAAAGAAGAGCAGATAGTCAAGAAGAATAAGTTGAAGATCTATGGGAAGTAACAGAAGTTGATTACAAATCATTGGAACTAATCAAGATAGCAGGTCTACTTAAATAGTTCATTTACTAGATATAGTGTATATTTTTTATGCTGAAGTTTGTATCCTTCACCATCTTAGCAGTGAGCTATTAGACAGTGAGTCCTCACTCTTAACAGGGTTATCTGTAAAAGACTCCTAACAGGGTCTGACCTTTAACCAGGTCTCTGTACTTCTTGCATTGTAAAGATCAACTCATAACAAGGTTGTAAGATCTTCTAATATGGATGATTATAAACTAGTGTAGTTATTTGTGGGTGCAAATTCCCACCGGGGTTTTCACCTATTTGGTTTCCCCGTAATCAATTTGTTGAGTACTTCATTATTTTATCTAAATGTGAATTTACTTTATATCAAATTACATTAAAGAAAGAGAAAAGAATTCAATTGACTGATAACTGATTCACCTCCCCTCTCAGTTATCCTTAGGACTATTCCAACAATTAGTATCAGAGCCAAGTGCCTTGGAGATAAAGCCTAACAGCTTAAGGTAGATCAGATGGCATACTTTAGGAAAGAGAGTCCTAGGTTCAATGGAGAAAACTATCTTGACTGGAAGAACAAAATGATAACACATCTTCAGTGTATTGGATTTGAGATCTATGAGATTGTCACTCAAGAATTTGAAATTACCACCTTGAAAGATCTTGCAGCTGATGACTGTACTATGAAACAAAAGGAAGTGTTCACTAATAATGCAATTGCCAAAAATCTCTAATCAGTGCCCTATCCGACAGTGAATTTTCTGAGATCAAGAAGATAGACAAAGCATACTCTATTTGGAAATACTTAGAAGATATGTTTGAAGGAGACATCCAAGAAAAGAATGCATGTAGAAAGACATGGAAGAAAAGATACAACAATTTAGAGATGTTACTTGAAGAAAACATCATAGCTTACAATCAGAGGATAAATGAAGTAGTATCAAGTATAAAAAACAATGGTGGAGAAATATCAGAGGAAGATATAATGGACAAGTGAATGACCACATTGAAAACAGAATATGAGGGAAAGATCATTATCTTAGATGAGACTATGCAATTTTAAAAATACTTCAAGAGGGAGACTTTGATTAGCAAAATATCTGCATTTGAGATATCTAGATTGAAGACAGAACCTAAAAGTGAGACAGCCTTCAAAGCCACAGTCCACAACAAGAAATCTATAAGCAACTCTAGTAATAATGAAGAAGTGGATACAGAACTAGAAGAAATAATTTCTATGATTGCCAAGAAGGAAAGGAAAGGTAAAGGGAAATATGAAGGAAAACTACCATTCAAATGTTTTTAATGCAACAAAGTTGGTCACATTGCATCTAAGTGCCCTACAAGAGTCAAGAAATTCAAATTAGATTACAAACCTAAGAACACTAAAGAATGTTATCATGCTGAGGATGGTGTAATTGATGATGACTTAGGAGAAGACGAAATTGGATTTGTTTCCATTAAAGACATTGAGAAGATGCTTGAAGAAATGGACAAAGAAGATGAAGTAAAAGAACAGGGGTTAGCATTAGTTTCAAAAGCTAATATCAGAACTGACTGGATCATTGATAGCAGATGTTCACACCACATGAAAAGAGACACAGACAAATTTGTACATTTGGACAAGTACAAAGGTGGCATGGTTAGATTTGGAGATAACACTCCCAAACCTAACATAGGCAGAGGTTCTATCACCCTAGATGGAAAGAACAAGACAGATGATGTTCTCTATGTTGATGGTTTGCATCATAACTTACTAACTATTAGAGAGTTTCTTGATAAAGGATATTAGTTGGAATTCAAAAACAACCAGTGCATCATTAATAACAAAGAAAGAGACATGATTGCATCAGGTTCAAAGACCAAAGGTAATGTTTTTCAGCTCAACTCAGAAGTAAGTTGTTTTGTTGCAAAAGTAGATGACAACTGGCTATGGCATAAGAGACTTTGTCATATCAATTTTGACAACATAGTCAAGATAAGTAATGTAAAGGCAGTAAGAGACCTTCCTAGCATTACAAGACCAATTGATGACATGTAACTTATTGAATGTTTGATAATGTTAAGTTGAAGATGATTCAAGACATTAAATCAGTTAATGTTTTGTATTGTCATCGATGTCAACTTGATATCATCTATACGGTCCTGTACATAATGCCAAAGACTTTAGAGAATCAATGGAATAGGGATTATGCTTTTAGCAATGCATAAAAGTCAAGTATTCACTAAGTGGAAAAAAACACCGACGGAGTGCACACTATCGGTAAAGGCAAAGAACAAAATTCATAGTGATACCCAACGAGCAGAAGACAGTGTTTCCTGACGAAGCAAAATCACAAGATGCCCAACAAGCTAAAAACAGAGTTGCCCAATGAGAAAAATCTAATGATGTCAGATGGGTAGAGATCCCAAAGTTGACTAGAGTCACACTGACAGAACTGGCAGTTGTCACCAACGACTAACTGCAGAGCTGACTGACAAAACAAAGAGTTCAGAAAATGAAAAAATATCTAGCTGGTAGAGCTTAAGGATAGACTTAACTAGTTGTTTTATTTGTTTTATTTGAATAGAGTTAAGTAATTTATTTAAAGAATATTTTTACAATTGGAAAGAAGATAACTACAAGATAAATTAGGAGTTAAAGTTGTAAATCAAATTGGCTGGATTGGTTTTCACGCCAATAATCAAGAATCAAGAATCAAGAATTAAGGAATATCATGTCTATATAAGAGACAAGAATAATTCATTTTTGCAAAAAATCACATACACAGGAAGGGGAGTGAATAGAAATAGGATGCTGAAGAGAAAATGGTGAAGAGGAACTTCATATAGTCCTGATCAATCAAACTGAAGGAGAGCTAAAGAATTCTGCAGACAACGAAAAACAGTCAAGCACAATATCATAGAGCAAAAAGTGTGGAGCACAAATAATTGAATTGATATATTGATCATAGAGGTAATGTACTTAAATAGATCCAAAAATCTACAATTCAAGTTGCATTAGAAATAGGTCATAGTGTTTCAGTTTAACCATTGAAGCATCAAGTCTTTTAACAGAGCAGGATTTAATAGTCTTCTATAATTGAGGTATATCCTAACAGATTTCCAAAAATTTTATCATGAAGATAGAATTGAGTGCCCGATACCAACACATAGTCTAAGAAGGAGGCTAATGAAGTTAGGTAGCACTAGATATGCCAGATACCTATTGTGCCCATAGAGGTTGATCAATATTGGTAGCATATACATGCCAGATATTAAGTGATAGACTCATATTAAAATTCTCTAACAAGGTCACACCTAACAGTGTGTTTGTAACCTTTAACAGGGTTGGCTCCTAATAGGGCTCACTTCAGAAGAGTGAACGTTTGGGGTACCGGTCCCAGTGGTTTTTCTCTTAATAGGATTTCCACGTTAAAATCCATGTGTTATGTGTGTATGGTTTATTACTTTATTGTTTTACATTTCACATATGCATTTCTGGATTGATTGGTATACTCTGCATATTTACTGAGTATCAGTAAATAAGTTTTACTACTTATCAGTAATTAAGGAGAATAAGGACAGACAAGGTAAACCAATAGACAGTTAATTATTTCAAAGTATTTCAATGCATGCATCTTGCAGGGACTTAATAATCTGAGGTGTATTGATTGGTGATAAAAGTTTAAAGGATAATTTTTGAGGCCACTGATTCAGCCCCCCCCCTCTCAGTTATTACTAACAATTGGTATCAGAGCTTGTGTTCTTAGAAGTAAGGTTTCAAGACCTAAGTAAAGATCACAAGATGAACAGAAGAGATGTGCCCAAGTTGAACAAAGTCAACTTTGCTTCATGGAAAAGCAGGATAAGACTCCACTTATCAAGTATTGGTAATGATGTTACTCAATACTTAGATACTAAATATGTGTTTCCTACAGGACCATTGCCAGTAGATCAATTGAGAGAGAAGCATGAGCATAACTGCATGGTTATAGAGCTTTCTTCCTCACTCTCTGATGTTGAATTCGAAGATGTCAAGGACTGCAAAACTGCAAAGAAAATGTGGGACAAACTGAAGCTTGTACATGGAGGTGATACAAATGTTCTGAGAGCCAAGGCAGAAAGCCTTAGAGGAATGTTTGATGATCTTAGAATGAAAGAAGGAGAAAACATCACATAGTACAACACAAGAATAAAAGTAGTCAATGCTATACGAGGTGTTGGAGGTACATTTGAAGAGGAGATGGTGGTAAGTAAAATCTTAAGAACCTTATTGCCTATATATGCTATTAAAGTTTCTTCTATTCAAGAAATGAGAGTAGTAGCAAACAATACAGTTACTCTTGATAGTTTAATTGGTAGACTGATTTCATTTGAGATGAATAACTTTGACAAGTGTCTTACCAATTTTAGAGTCTGCATTTAAGTCTTCTATGAAAATAAGCAAATCCAATCATAGATACTCATCTAGAAGAGACAGTGAAATTGAAAGCAAAGAAGAAGATATAGATAAAATAGAAGCACTTATGGCTAGAAGAATACAGAGAGGCAAAGGTAAATACAAAGGAAAATTACCAATTATATTCTTTAATTGTAAAGAGATTAAACAGTTTACTATAAGATGTCCTAACAGAAGAAAAGTTGAAAGAAGTAATGACAGATCTTTTGAGAAGAAATCTGACATAGGTGATAACAAAGATTACAGAGGTTATCAAAAATTAGAAAGAAAGGATACCCGATACTACAAGGATAAAGGCAAGAAGGCTAGCTACCTAGCTTCTTGCAAAGATGAAGATACTGACACCGAACATAATGATGACATCGAGATGGTATTTGTAGCTGTGAAGGATGATTCAGATGAAGATGAAATGTATGAAAAGACTGCACTCATATCTAAGGTTAGTAAGAATGATATTTGGATTATAGATAGTGGCTGCACTCACCATATGACCAGTGACAAAGAAAAGTTTAACACTTTTGAATATTATAATGGTGGTACAGTAAGAATGGGAAATGATACACCTTGTCCAGTTGAAGGTAAAG
>MU226018.1:51299-72244 GCA_018584345.1 Thuja plicata
TTTGTTGATGATTACTCTAGAATGATGACAATCATGTTTCTAAAAGAAAAATCTAAAGCATTCAAGATGTTTAAATGGTATAAGGCTATGGTAGAAAAACAAAGTGGTAAGGATCTAAAATGTTTAACATCAGATAGAGGAGGAGAATTTATATCAGATGAATTCAGTAATTTCTGTAATGAGCATGGTATAAAAAGATAGGTTTCTGCACCAAGAATACCATAGAAAAATGGGATTGTAGAGACAAGGAATAGATCAATAGTTGATTGTATAAGAACATTGATGATAGAAAAGGACATCACCCAAATCTTCTAGAGGGAAGCTGTCAGCACTGTCACCCAATGTAAGTTACCTCAAAATATTTAATAGTCAATGTTATATCTTAAAGGATGATAGAAATTCAAATCTTGACGCCAAAAGTGATGAAGGTATTTTTCTGGGGTATTCTACAAAGAGCAAAGCTTTTAAATGTCTAATCAAGTTTTCTAAAAAAATAGTTAAAAGTGCAAATGTGAAGATTGATGAATTTGTAGAAAAGAATGAGTTGGAAAGCACAAAATAACTAGAAGACTAAAAAAAGTTTGTATATTGTGAAGAACCCATAACTCTACCCGAGCAACAGTGCTTAATTCTAGAACAATAGAATGTTGTAACCAACGGTCAGAATGTTGTTACCGACGGTCAGGATAATGATCAAGATAATGTGAAAGGTAATGAAGATCAAGCTGATACACAAAGAGTTGTACATGCACATGCAAGATATGTAAGAAGGAACCATCCAGAGGACCAGATCATAGGAGATAAGAAAGCTGGTATAAGATCAAGAAGTAAGTCTTTAAACTCAAATTGTTTAATTTGTGAGTTTGAGCCAAAATCTGTCAATGCTGCACTAGATAATGAAGAATGGATAAGTGCTATGAATGATGAGATTGAGCAGATTGAGAAGAACAAAACATGGTCACTTTTGCTAAGACCAGATGACAAGAATGTCATTGCTACTAAATGGATATTCAGGAACAAGCTGAATGAGAATGGAGAAGTCACAAGGAACAAAGCAAGACTAGTATGCAGGGGGTATGCACAAGAGGAAGGTATAGACTATGGAGAAACCTTTTCACCCATTTCTAGGCTAGAGGAAGTAAGAATACTACTTGCTTATGTTGCATACAAAGGATTCAAAGTATATCAAATGGATGTCAAGTCAGCATTCCTAAATGGAATACTTGAAGAAGAGGTATACATTGAGAAACCATAAGGTTTGTAGATCCAAACAAGAGGAACATGGTATGTAGACTTCACAAAGCCTTGTATCGATTAAAACAAGCTCCCAGAGCCTGGTATGAATGACTTCATTCCTATCTTATAAGTATTGGATTCATAAGGACTAGTGAAAACAATAATCTTTATTTCAAAGAAGATACTGATGCTAACACTTTGACTGCTAGAATATTTGTTGATGACATCATATTTGGAGGCAAAGATATACTATGTAAGTCATTTTCTGATGAGATGAGAAAAGAGTTTGAGATGTCTATGTTTGGAGAGATCAAGTCCTTTCTTGGTCTACAAATCATTCAACAAAGTAAAGGTATTTTCAATACACATTCCAAATACATCAAAGAGGTCCTGAAAATATTCAAGATGGAAGATTCCAAACCTGTTGGAACACCGATAGATACTGGATGCAAATTAACAAAGGAAGACAAGACAACAGAGGTAAATCAGACTTTGTATAGATCAATGATAGGAAAAATCATGTATGTTGTACATACTAGACCAAATATTACACATATAGTAGGAATTGTTGCTAGATTTTCTGCTAACCCTAGGGAATCACATATGACTACTGTGAAAAGAATTCTAAGATATCTGAAGAATACTGGGGAATTTGGCTTATGATATAGAAAAGATGGAAAATTTGAACTAAAAGTGTTTACCGACACTGATTGGGCTAGAAATCTTGATGACAGGAAGAGCACAACTAGAGGAGCATTCTTTATGGGTGACAAACTTGTCACATAGATTAGCAAGAAGCAAGGATAAATCTCTCAATCTACTGCAGAAGCAGAATATGTCGCTGGTGCTGCAAAATACTCAAATATTGCATGGATCAAATAGTTGCTGGAAGGTATGCATATGAAGATCTCAGAACCAGTGATTATCTATTGTGATAAAACCAGTGCAATAAACATTTCCAAGAATCTAGTCATGCATGCAAAGACTAAACACATTGTAATCAAGTATCATTATTTAAGCGAACAAGTTTAAGAAAAAGAGGTGATACTTGAGTATGTGCAATCAAAAAAACAATTGGCTGATATCTTCACCAAGCCACTGCCCAAGGATACATTTGAGTACTTGAGAAAGAGACTAGGAGTCAAACCCTTGTCTACCAGTCAGTAAAGGATTGAAAGCTGCATCAGCCTATATATTATCAGAATATCATTCATGTTGATGCAAACAAAAAGATGAACTTCAAAGCTACATCTATATACAGAAAGGTATATATCATAACTGAGCACCAGAGAATATTGTTGTATTGCTGATGGATAAGGGAAATTCAAGCAATATATTATGGATAGAAGAAAATAATTGTTTGACATGAATGTTTGATATTTGTAAAATATTTGTTTGGAATTGTTGTCAAAGGGAGAGAATGTATCCATATTATCACAAGAAATTATTCATTATCATATTACTCCAAATAGGGAGAGATCATATACATAGGGAGAGAATTTGTATGAAGGAATCATATACAAAGGGAGAGGTTTCTGACAAGAGACAAAGACATCAAAGAAGAAGAATAGTCAAAAGAGAGATATTGACACAATGGAAGAGAACACAACACATCAGTACAATAAACATAGAGAGTTGCAAGATTCAAATCTAAGCTAACACAGAGCTTACCAGCGGTCAGACATTTTTATCAGTTACCAAAACAAACTATTTATTAATTTGATGAATTTCAACAATTGTATTTCATATTGTATTAGAAATAGTATAGTGTGATAATATAGTATGTTTCCATCAATGCCAAAGGGAGATATTGACGACATGTAACTGATTGAATGTTTGATAATGTTAAGTTGAAGATGATGCAAGATATTAAATCAGTTAATGGTTTGTATTTTCATTGATATCAACTTTATATCATATGTACGGTCATGTACATAATGCCAAAGACTTCAGAGAATCAATGGAACAGAGATTATGCTTTCAGTAATGAATAAAAGTCAAGTATTCACTAAGTGATAGACAACATCAACAGAGTGCACATCATCAGTAAAGGCAAAGAACAAAAGTCATAGTGATACCCAACGAGTAGAAGACAGTGTTTCCTGACGAAGCAAAATCATAGGATGCTTGATGAGCTAAAAATAGAGTTTCCCGACGAGTAAAATCCAATGATGCCCGATAGACGGAGATCCTAAAAATGACTAGAGTCACACCGATGGAACTGGCAGATGTCACCGACGACTAACTACAGAGTTGACCGATAGAACAAAGAGTACAGAAAATGACAAAATATCTAGCTGGAAGAGTTGAAAGATAGACTTAACTAGTTGTTTTATTTGTTTTATTCGACCAAAGTTAAGTAATTGATTTAAAGAATATTTGTACAGTTGGCAAGAAGATAACTATGAGATAAATCAGGAGTTAAAGCTGTAAATCAAATTGGCTAGATTGTTTTTCATGCCAAGAATCAAGAATCAAGAATCAAGAATCAAGGAATATGATGTCTATATAAGAGACAAGCATAATTCATTTCCACAAGCAATCACATACGCATGAAGGGGAGTGAATAGAAAGAGGATGCTAAAGAGAATCTGGTGAAGAACTTCATACAACCCTAATCAATCAAGCTGAAGGAGAGCTAAAGAACTGTGCAGACACCAACGAATAGTGAAGCACAACATCACAGAGTAGAAAGTGTGGAGCACAAAGAATTGAATTGATACATTGATCAGAGAGGTAATGTAATTAAATAGATCTAAAAATATGCAATTCAAGTTGCATTGGAAATAGGTCATAGTGTTTCAGTTTAACCATTGAAGCATCAAGTCTCTTAACAGATAAGGACTTAACAGTCTTCTATAATTGAGGTATATCCTAACAGATTTCCAAAAATTTTATCATGAAGATATCATTGAGTGCTCAATACCGACACACAGTCTAAGGAGGCTGATGCAGTTAGGTAGCACCAGATATGCCACATACCTATTGTGCCCATAGAGGTTGATCAATATTGGTAGCGTATACATGCCAGATATCAAGTGATAGACTCATATTAAAATCCTCTAACAATGTCACACCTAACAGTGTGTCTGTAACCTTGAACAGGGTTGGCTCCTAATAGGGCTCACTTCAGAAGAGTGAAAATTTGGGTACCGGTCCCAGTGGTTTTTCCTTTAACAGGGTTTCCACATTAAAATCCATGTGGTATGTGTGTATGGTTTATTACTTTACTATTTTACATTTCACATATGCATTTCTGGATTGATTGGTATACTCTACAAATTTACTAAGTATCGGTAAATAGTTTTACTACTTATCGGTAATCAAGGAGAATAAGGACAAACAAGGTAAACCGACAGACAGATAATTATTATAAGTATTTCATGGCATGCATCTTGTAGGGACTTTATAATCTTTGGTGTATAAATTGGTGGTTAAAGTTTAAAGGATAATTTTTGAGGCCACTGATTCACCCCCCTCTTAGTTATTACTAACAGTTGACACCATATGTAGGGAATGTGTCATGGGGAAGAATGTGATGACCTCATTTAGAAGAGAACAAGACTCTATTGAAAATAAATTAGATCTGATACATACAGACCTATGTGAACCTACTTAAACAAGATCATACTATGGAGAAAGGTATTTTATTTTGTTTGTTGATGATTTATCAAGGATGATGTGGGTTGCGTTCTTAAAATAAAAATCTAAAGCTTTTGATAAGTTCAAAGTTTAAAGATCTGATAGAGGAGGAGAATTCACCTCTGACCAGTTTTATGACTACTGTGAAGAACATGGAATCAAAAGATAGTTAAGTGCACCCAGAACCCCTCAGCAGAATGGGATAGCAAAAAGGAGGAACAGTATAATACTTGACACAGCATGCACTATCATGATTGAAGGAAAGGTTTCCCATACCTATTGGAGAGATGCAGTCAATACAACAATTTACACTATCAATAGAATACAATTGAGACCAGGCGCAGACAAGACACCTTATGAACTTTGGTTTGGTAATGTACCCACTATCAAATACTTTAGAATCTTTGGAAGTAAGTGCTACATTAAGAGAGATGATAGCATTGGTAAGTTTGATGCTAGAAGTGATGAAGGTATTTGTCTTGGTAACTCTAATAAAAGGAAATCCTATAGATGTTTCAATCTAAGATTAAAGATCATTGAAAGTACTCATGTGAAGATTGATGAGAAGTTTATGATTCAAGAAAGATATTATGACTATGCTCCCATGATTGAAGATGAACCCAGACCCATCATTAAGGACATAATTATTGAAGAAATGTTTGATTGTATTGATGTTTCATGCAATAATCCTAAACCAAGTGAAGAAGAATCACAGATCAAAGATGAAAGTATCACTCCTAAGAACTCAAGGTACACATCCCAATACCACTCTAAGGAAGATATAATTGGAGATCAGAGCACAAAAGTCTTGACAAGATCTAGAGAAAAATGATTAACCGCTGATGAAGAGGTATGCTTACTATCACAAATTGAAACCTTAAGTGTTGAAGATGCTTGTAAAGATTCAAATTGGAAAACTGCCATGCAAGAAGAATTAGATCAAATAATCAAGAATGAAACATGGGAACTGGTCCCTAGACCTCATGACAAGAATATGATTGGAACTAAGTGGATATTCAGGAACAACATGAATGAAGAAGGCACAGTGGTAAGGAACAAAGAAAGATTAGTATGCAAAGGATATGTGTAGAGAGAAGGAATAGACTACACTGATACATTTGCCCCTGTGAGAAGACTTGAAGCTATCAAGTTTTTTTTGGCCTATGCAACATTCAAGAAATTTAAGGCATATCAAATGGATGTCAAATCAACATTTATGAATGGTGACTTAAAGGAAGAAGTCTACATAGAGAAGCCTGAAGGATTCAAACTCTCACATAAACTAGACATGGTATGCAGATTAAAGAAATCACTTTATGGACTAAAATAGGCCACAAGAGCATGGTATGAGAGGCTTGATGGTTACTTAACAAAGATAGGATTCAGAAAAGGAGCAGCGGACTATAATTTATTTATAAGAGAGAAAGATGAAGGACTACTACTTTTTGCTATTTTTGTTGATGACATTATCTTTGGAGGTAATGAAAAACTTAGTGTAGAAGTCGCCAAAGAAATGAAAAGTGAATTTGAAATTAGCATGATTGGACATATCAAATACTTTCTTGGATTGAATGTAAAACAAATGGACAAAGACATATTCATAATTCAGTCTAAGTATGTGAAGGAGATATTGAAGACCTTCAAGATAGAAGATTGCAAACCAGTAAGTACCCCCATGATAACAGGATGCAATCTTTCTAAAGATGATGATTCCACAATAGTTGACAAGACCTTATACAATTCTATGATTGGAAAACTCATATATCTCACTCAATCTAGACCTGACATTTCTAATGCATTTGGCATTGTTGGAAGTTTTGTAGCTGAACCCAAGCAAAATCATCTAATGGCAATAAAAATAATATTCAGATACCTAAAGGGAACTATAGACTATGGTTTATGGTATCCTATCTCAGAGAACATACAACTTCATGTGTATACAGATGCAGATTGGGTAGGTTGTGTTGATGACAGAAAGATCACATCAGTAGGAGCAGTATTTCTTGGAGATAGGTTGGTCACTTGGACAAGTAAAAAGAAGAATTGTATCTCTCAATCAACAACAGAAGCTGAGTATGTTGCAGTAGCATTGAATTTTTCAAAAAATTTTGGATCAAACAGATGATCAATGACTTTGGTATTCAGATTGATTATCCTATTGTTATTCACTATGACAATACTAGTACTATCAATATTTCAAAGAACCCTATGATGCATGCAAAGAAAAAACACATTGAGATCAAATACCACTTCCTAAGAGAAAAAGTTGCAGACAAAGAAGTAAAGCTGGATTATGTAAGCACTAAAGAACAACTAGTAGATATTTTTACAAATTCTATATCAAAAGATACTTTTAAGTATCTCATGGAGAAGTTGGGAGTAATTCCCTTTCCTGAGTTTGATTAGAACTTGCAGCAAAAACATCAGTCCTTGGTGGCTAATGAATGGTTGACTACTCTACTTCTGGAGTAGTACCTGTGCTTAATGGTGTTTAACACCCTTTGTCATTGATGTCAAAGGGGGATTATTAGTAAGGGGGAGCACATACTTTGGGGGAGTATACAAAGCAATAACAGTGAAGAGGAACATTTGATGAGGATATTGAAAAGATTGTAAAAATAAGGAAGACACTTTGAGTTGATGATATCATATGTTGCCATCAATGTCAAAGGGGGAGATAGTTGGAGATTTTCTTCTGTGCAAATAATTGATTGTATGTTTTCCATTGATGACAACATATAATATAAAATAGGTTTCCTATATGTTATTATCTGTATATATTCTTTAGAGCTATGCATGTTTATTTCCATGGTGTATACATGTTCTAGTGGCTATGTGCATTCACGTCGAGTCAGATATGCAGTTTTAGTTGAGTTGTGATTAGTCAGTTATGGAAGTTACAGTTTCTAGAGTTTATCTGTTAAGAGCCGACGTAAATACAATGTATCTTGAGTTGCACCTATCTTTGGGATATGCATGTTTGTATTCATGTTTAGTTATGTGTTAAAGATAATTATCCAAAGGTGCTAAATGTGTTTCAACAGAATCATGATGTTAGAGTTAATTTGGTGAAGCTGACTTTGTGAAGCGTCGCGTAATTCAGTTTGAGTTCCGCGGTCCTAATTTTTATTACGTGCTTGGTTGAACCAACAAGGAAGTGTATGAAGTGTTTCCAGATACCATCACGGTCTTATCCTTGGTGAAGATACATATAGCAGTTCAGATATGTTCGCTAAGTGTTGAAAAATGTTGTGAAGAGGGAAAGACAGGGAAGAATAGATAGTTAGGAAGAATAAGTTGAAGATCTATGTGAAGTAACAGAAGTTGATTGCAAATCATTGGATTTGATCAAGAAAATAGGTCTACTTAAACAGTTCATTTACCATATATAGTGTATATCTATTATACTGAAGGTTGTAGCCTTCACCATCTTAGCAGTGAGCTATTGGACAGTGAGTCCTCACTCTTAATAGGGTTATCTATAAAAGACTCCTAACAGGGTCTGGCTTTTAACCAGGTCTCTGTACTTCTTGCATTGTAAAGATCAACTCCTAATAGGGTTGTAAGATCTTCTAACAAGGATCATTATAAACTAGTGTAGTTATTTGTGGGTGCTAATGCCCACCGGGATTTTTACCTATTTGGTTTCCCCATAATAAAATTTTTGAGTACTTCATTGTGTTATCTAAATGTGCATTTAGTTTATATCAAATTACATTAAAGAAAGAGAAAAGAATTGAATTGACTGATAACTGATTCACCCCCCATCTCAGTTATCCTTAGGACTATTCCAACACTATCCTACCTTTGATACCCATGAATACCAAGTAATCTATGCTTTAAAAACCCTAGACTAATCTTGGTATGCTAATATCATTTCCTACCTCACTGACCAAACTATTCCTTACAATCTATCCAGAAATGAGAAGAGAGCCCTGATTAGGACAACATCGCGTTATGTCCTCATAACTAATAACTTATATCGATGAGGTCTCGATGGTACACTTCTTAGATGTTTAGAACTCAAAGAGTCTGATCTCACACTAAAATAAGTCCTTGAAGGTGTATGTGGATCACACTCAAACGAATTTTCATTAGCTAAGAAACTGCTCAGAGTTGGCTATTACTAGCCTACCATGGAAAAAGATGCTATTCAATTCTTGCAAACATGTCATAAATTTCAGATGCATGGAAATCTCATCCATGCTCTTTCCTGAGAACTTATACCTTTCATTACAGATTGGCCATTTCAGTAATGGACCTTTGACTTGGTTGGAAAAATATATCCCAATTCTTCAAATGGACACAAGTTCATCATTACGGCCACTAAGTATATTACAAAGTGGGTCAAGGTCATGCCACTAATCAAAGCCACTAGCAAATAGGTGGCTATGTTCATTCTGAACTACATTATCTATAGATATGGGATACCCTCTTCAATTGTAACAGATAATGGGGGCCAATTTAAAAATCAAGACATTGATGACCTTTGTGAACAGTTCCACATCACTCAACACTGCTCCTCAATCTATTACCCTCAAGGTAATGGACAGGCTGAGGCATCTAATAAGAATATTCTCAAGTTCCTACACTGAACTATAAGTAAGTCTGGCAGGGACTAGCATTTACAACTGAATCTGGCACTATGGGCCTACAGAACAAGCATCAAAACACCAATAGGAGCCACACCATTTTCTCTAGTCTATGGCCCTGAAGTAGTACTACCTATTGAGGTTGAAATCCCATCCTTGTGGATATCTTTACAAGGTCTTGTAACTAATGATCAATACCACATCGATAGGGTGAATTCTTTAGACCTAGTAGATGAACGTAGACAACAGGCATTCGATCATCTGAAGGTGTACCAAGAATGTATGTCCAAGGGGTACAAAAAGAAGGTCAAACCATGAAAATTTGAAGTGGGGGATCTTGTCTTAAAGGAGAATCCTAAGAACCAGACCAACAAAGAATAGACAGGAAAATTTGAACCTAATTGGCTAGGACCTTATGTTATTACTGCTACTTTTGGGACTGGAGCTTATCAGCTGGCTACACCTGAGGGAGATGTTCTTCTAGATCCTATCAATAATTTACATTTGAAGAGATTTTACACTTGATGTTTGGTTAGTAGAGCCTGTACATTGAAATAGTTCTTAGAAAATACCAAAAACATTCAAAAATTGATCCTGAAGAAATCCAAAAATAGTTGAAAAAGTCCTGAAGAAAGGTATCTTTGGTGAAAACCTAGTAAATAGGTGCCTTGATAATACAAAAACATTTACAAAAAAGCAATAGAAAAAAAATAGAAAAAGAGAAAAGTGCCTTGATGACAACCTGATAAAATAGGTATCCTGGTAGCAAAAAGAAAGAAAAGATCTTGCCAAGTGGTGAAAACCTGGCAATCAGGCATCACTTGTGTTTTGCACTCCATCTATCAAAGCATTACTAATACTAAGCATTCACAATTACACTTGTGCTAAAATAATGACTTTGTTTCTTAAACAACTATCTTATCTCCGCTTGGGATTTGTTTGTATTTCTATCTTAGGGTCAGGTCATTCTGCACTGGGGGCATCTTTGCCAGTCTAATAGGTTGCATCTGCTAGGTCATCATAGGATGGTTTGTCTTGTGATACGATACTTCTTGATACTTTCACTACCACTATCACTTTGATGACACAAGGATGATACAAACCTTGCACTCACTTGAATGATGTTCCTATGACCTATATTGGATTGCAAATAGGAATGAACTTCTACACAGACATGAAACACATATTTACTTGAATTCCAACTTTTGATTGATGAATCTCTACTGCGCTTGAAAAATGAATCAATAGTATTTCTCAATACTACCTAAATATAGTTTGATCTTGGTTTGATTATGACTCTTTTATGTACTCATGATATTTTCACTAGGGGCATCTAAGCAGTTATGAATTTTATTTGATTGATTCACAATTGATAGTTGTTATGTCTTCCGAGTTACTCCATGATGTCTGCACAAAGACAAAGAGTCACAAGGATGGGGAAATAATGTTTTCTTGGTTTTTTGCATATGGTGATTGTTCCAAATGATCCTATAAACTTCACCTAACTTGGATTTTTATGGTAAGAGATACCACTATGGGTGGATAGCCACATATATCTCGATCTTTGGTATGTGCAAAATACGGTGGGGTTGAAACAACTTCCTTGTCTATTTTCTAAATTAGATTATCGCTAAGGTATATGAAGCATAATTTACCCAAGGATATGAATTTTCAAGGTCATTGCAGGTCCAATATCTTTCCTTAAAATAGAATCTGGTATATTAAAAGGAAGGTGACTATCTTGTTGTCCTGGCTTTTATGCCTTGATGTCTAAGTCTATTTCTGACATTTCAATAAAATATAGTATTCATACTTTCATAATATTAGTGGGTATTAGTGATGGTTGTACTATTAGGTGGTATCCATTTTGAAAAGTAACCAATGATGATACAAAGCTATAATGTCTCTAAATCAGTGACAAGTCCTAAGAGTCTACATATAGCTGCATTAAAGATTGCATGATGCATTTGTGAAAGAAGTTAATAAAGCATAGGAAATTTGTGCTCGAAAATGATTTCTATTTTCTTCTTCTAAATCCAAGTTAAGTATATCCATTTACTATCACTAATATTTATATCGTTGCACGTTCATAGCATACATTTTGCATTCATAAAAAGAGACAGAAAGAAAACAAGAAAACAAAGCATTTATGCATCTTACATCTTAAGTGCATCCATACATTTTAAAATTACATAAAGAAAACTCAAAAAAACATACATTTGAATATTCACAGAGTATCATTTGAAACATATTTATATCAGTGATAAAACCACAAAAATGATGTCATCATCTAAATCTAACTCATCAAGAGATCAAGATATCATTACATGTGCCAATAAATCTATCAAAGAAAGAAGAAAATCATGAAACATGTTAGAATTAGGAATAGCTGCATCAGATATATATCTCAAAATGTGATATAAGGATCACAATATAACACAAATCTACATAAAGAGTATTATCCTAGCCTCTAAAGCTATAATCTAATCCCTAAGCTACTCTCTCTCCTGCTCGCACTGAGAAAGTGGATCTCCATCTCTTCCAGATCCCCTACCTGAATCCTATCCTAAGGCCATGTCTTGTGATCTGTCAGGATGTCTCTGCCTCTGCTGCCTCTGTTGATCCCCTGTTAGTAATGGACCTAGATCTAACTGGGGAGCCACAAATCTAAATTGGTTGTGCCAACCCTCTCCACTCCCACTGGCAACATCTGTGTGGCCACCCACTATGCCACCACCCTTGTCATCTCCACTATCATCCCCCTCATCTAGAGGAGGACATCTCCCATCTTTGCCTCCATCTCTGCCACCATATCTCCCTCCATGTCGGCCACTGCCCCTATCTCTTTGAGCTCCTCCTCTCCCTCTAGTGGGATGATCATCAGGATCATAATCTAGTGGCTCCTCTATGCAAGGAATGACCTCCTCTGGTACTGTGAAATGAGGAAATGGATGTTGAAGCATCTCTGCTGTGTAACCATTTGAGAAACCTACATCTGCAACATCTATGTGAAGATCCTAGTCTACTCCAACCATGTCACAAATATCCTAATGGAAAGTCTCATAAATCAGTTGAGCACCCCACAATTGTACCTCATCTCAGATCCGGGCATATACAGTAATATCTCAAGTCCTGCCCTGCCGACAGGCATACTGTCTAAGAACTCAGGAGACCATGAACTGCTCTACAACATATCTAGTCCATCCAATAAGATACCTACTCTGGAACAAATATGGAACCTGTCGAGCATCTGAGGTCCACTCAATCTAAAAATGGTCGCTAGACGACCTCAGTCATATCATCAAAGAGCCACCGCCAGTACTCTACCTTGCCCAGATGGGGCTGCTAAATATGACCTGCATACATATATACATAGGCCTAATCTAGTGTCTGTTGTCTATCTACTATCGATCATGTAATAGGGATGTGCTCCCGGGCCCAGGTTTGAAGAATCAATATACCTACAGTCATGCTCTGAGTGTAATGATATACAATCTCATGCAACTCTCAGTACATATGGGCTAAGATGAAACTGCCCCATGCAAATATCTGTCTGTGGATGACCATCTTCTCTAGAATATCCACCCATCTAACCCAGAACCCATGCTGACCCCTATCGGGCATCAAGATGCCACCTATCAAGCCTTCTAAGTATACAGATAATCGATCATAATGATCAACCATATAGTCCCATGAAAGCTATCTGCAATCAATGGCGTCATCCTAAAAATATCGGTGAGCTTCTCCAATCACCATGGATGATGTTACCTCAAAGCACACCTCATGACCAATAATTAGCACATGCAATATCTGCCATACATCCTCAGGAGTAACTGTAATCTCCCCGGTCGGGAGATGGAAGGTGTTGTGCTCTGAGTGCCATCTCTCAGCAAGAGCAGTCAATAACCCTTGGTTTACCCCTATCTCGGGTAAACCTATCAAAGACTATAATCTGCAATGGACTACTATCGCATGCTCATTCGATGATAATAATCCAGACAAGGCAAGCACATGACCTGTATATGTGCCTCTAAAAGAAACTACCTCAAAATATGCCTTTTTTTGACACATACAAAGATAAAATTAGTATTATATCTACAACAAAGATGTAGACTCCTAATCAGCTAAGTAATTCAAAGTCTGTGACAAGCAAACAGATCAAAATGGCTAAGTTCCTAAGTCTACAAAAAAGATGCGATCTAGAACAAGCAGGGTGTGATCTCTTTTACGGGATGCGATCCTAGAAATATAGGATGCGATAGAGAATACTGGGTGTAATCCCTGACATATGGGATGCGACCCTAAAAACAAGGTATGATCTTGAAAGGATAGGGTACGAAACAAAGCCAAATTGGAACTAAAAACAAGGTAAAAAGAAGCAAACGGGATGCGACCCAGGACATCCTGTATGTGATACAGACATCCAAGAAAATTGGATATGATCTAGGATATGCTGGATGCGACACGGATTTGACAGGGTGCGATCCAAAATCCTGGATGTGACACAAAATTCAATAGCCTATAAAAGTTGTAAAAAAGCATAATAATCAAATTTGCAAAATTCACGAGGTAGTTTTACAAGAACTTACCAGAGGTGGGTAGTCGGTCGGGCGCTGGTGTCGACGGCTCATCTCAAAATGATGCTTCCTCACCGGGACCACCATCTTCTCTGTACAGCTCTCAGATTTACTATGGCTAAAAGTGAAAATGAATAGTAAAATGGTAACTTTTGAGGCTTATATTGGTCTTTTGAGCCATTTAGGAGTTCTAAAACTCCTCCCAAGCAACTGAAACTACATTTTTGTTCTCTTTTTAATCAATCAAGAACCAAATTGAAGGTGCCTAAGGTGTTTTATGAAGCACAGAAACATTTTTAAGATAATTCCTAAATATGCAGATTTGCTCCATTTGTTCCAAAAATCTGTCCAAGTTGCACATTTTATCATAAATCTTGGTCTGACATCATTTTATGAATCTCACCACTCACATTTTTACGTAATTAACTTGGTTACCATGTGTTTATTCTTAAACACATCCTCTTTTTCACTTCTTCTACTCTGTTCTTGCCCTAACCGCTTCCTGTAAGTGATACATCATTTCAACAGAGGGATTTTATTCTTTTCCTTCAATTTCATTCCTGAGGGGGCATGATCACACTATCATCAATTAAATTTTTTCTCAAAACAACATTAAAACAAATTTGTTATCAAACAAACTAGGGGAATGACAGTTTCCTTGACTAAGTCAGAACTGTTGGATAGAAATCTTTGGTTCTCATAAGCTGGATATCTTGTGTTTCCTCATTTTAAAATATTCTTATTAAGCTCCTAGCAGCTTCATACTGGCTTTTGGACGACAACCGAGTTCAAAATTGGTATCTTTAAAAATCTTTTATTGACCTTTGGACGAAAACTAAGTTCAAAGTCAATTCTATCAGTTTAGTTCAATCAAGTGCGAGACTGATCTCATCAGGCATTTTGTTCGATCGTGAGCGAAATTCTCAATCTTTCTGAAGTCTAAATAAAAAAACTTTCTTTGAATCAATGCGCTGCTCACACATCAATTCAAAAAGGGGCAAATGTAACCACCTGGATTTGGTCTTTTTCGACTATAGACCCTCTTTTTCCTAAGTGTGATCATACCCCCAATTATGTCACGACAATGTTACTTTGGCATAATTCATTTTAAATCAAATTTAATATCCTAGGTGATTTTTATCACTAAATTATATTAATTACTAGAGCCATACAACCCAAATCAATTCAAATCAATTAAATCAAATCAAATTCAAACATGGCTATAGTATTTAATCATAAAGGAATTAAATAAAACTCTAAATCAATTGTTCACTTGCAAATGAACCCATTCTCCTAGCCTAATTAATTTAATTAAATTGGATATAGTCCTATTGATTATTAAAAAGCAATTAATTATTTAGATAATTAATATCCTATTTTTTTGAATAAATTAAATAAGTTTAATTCATTTCATTAATATTCCTCTAAACCCCTAACCTAACCCACTTCAACCACTTTGACTCTGGGTTCAAACCTATCCCAACCTATTCACCCCATGCTAATCTAATTCTAATCCTAATCTAATCCTAACCCACCTCCTAATGTTGTCACATTCCATTAGGGAGTGATTAAGGACTCCACCCACTTAAGAAAGTCAAGGAGTCTCAAGATTCCTTTCCTCAAGTCCACTTTCTCAAGCCACTCTCTTACACCCTTCCCATGCTTCTTTAAGGCTCTCATTAATGCCTCATTAATGAAGATTCCTTAAGCCCATGTCTCCCCCATGCCTATTTAATGCCTTTGGCATTTATTTCTTCTTACACACCATTAATGAGTTTTTCAACTCCATTAATGCACCTTGTTCCCCCTCTCTCTCCTCATTCTTCTATAAATAGAAGGGGTTTTTGAGCACAAATAAGCCTTCATTTTTAGAGTAAAATTGCATTTTTATGTTGTTAGAATAAACCTAGACTCATATCATATTTCATGTTTCATGTTTATGCATTGTTACTTTCATGCTTTTTAGAGCTAGAATGCATGTTTAGGAAATATTTTTCTCATTTTAACTCAAATCTTTCATGCTATGATGTATATGTCATTGAAAGAGGCATAATCTGAGGGCTATTATGTTGTTTTTCATACTCTTCCTAGTTAGAAAGCAATAGGTCAATTTTAGTGAATTTATATGCTCATCTAACCCCTTTTTTGCTAATGCAATGATCTATTGAAGTGTCGTGTCTTTCTTAAATAGGTACAAAAATCACACACAGAGGAATCATGAAAGAGACTTGTATCAATAAATGGATTAACTTGGATTCATTCTATGGATAGTCCTTTAAAAGTTGTGTCATTAGATATGAAACTTGAGGGAGATGTAGGAAATTTCTCTTGTGAAGGTTTAGGAGATGGAGGAGTTATGGGAGACATGGATTTTTTTGAAGGTCAATGTCTTGATTTGAGATAGGTGTATCATCCATGTGATTGTTTTAGAATGAGCCATTGCTAGACACGGGTGAATTATTTATTTCATCCTCTTCATATATAGGATTTAATTTTTGAAACAAATTCTTTCAAAACTTTAGATTTGAACTTTCGTTGCTTGGGCAATCTTGCATGTGATACCGCATCAATATTTATAGGTTGTACATATTTTTTGGGTTGAACATGTTCCAGAAAATATGACATGTTTGAATTTTTATTTGTTTAAGAAAAAAATGTTTGATTTGAGGACATAAGAGGGGGTTCATTAACATACAATGTTCTTGAATGCAAAATTGTTGGTGACCTCGATTGACTTGTTTTCATTATTGGCACAAATAGTTGTGAAATTTATTAAGGGACACTTGATTGCATTGGAATGAAGACAAGTTCATAATTAGGTGGTGGCCTGAGTTGAAGTATGCCACACTCTGGTTGAAATTTTTAATTTGGAAACTGCTTGAATGATTTTTTTGCAACTTTGTTGAACAAAGTTTTCTCTTGAATGTGATTGAATTGGGCTTGGTTGAAGTTTTCATTTTCCTCATTTAGTTGTGAAATAAGTTTTGGTATGTTTAATTTTTCAATGAGATATTGTATGTCAATTTCACCAAAATGTTCATTTGGATGTGTAAGGAGTTTCACCATCTTAATTCTATTCTTAATCATCTTTTCTACCCTCTTTTCCAAGATTTTCTTTTCTCTAGACAATTTTACTTACAATTTTTGGATCAAGTATGCATGGGATTGATGTAATTGATTGTTTGATTGTGTTAATTCCATTTGTCTTGGTTCAAAATATTTTTGGGTTACTTTTTTTGAGGTGTACATCATGTTTGGGTCAAAACATTTTTTTTGAAAAGGTATGCCTACATTTGGTGTTTACATGTGTTCTCATTTGAAATGTATGTCATGTTTGGATCAAAACCTTCTGTTTGCAAAGGTACCCCTTGTCTTGGGTCAAAAGGTGTTTTTGTATTCTCATTTTATGAGTACATGGGTTGGTATGCACCTTGTTGCCTTTGGGATCTTTTTACAATTGGAATGATGTCTAAATGCACCTGAGTATGAGGGATTTATGAAAGATGCAACTTTTTTGGCTTTTTAGGAGACTTTGGAATTAGAATGCAACCTAAGGTATGCAAAGGATTTTGAAATGATGTGCAACTTTGGAGATATAAAAAATGCAAATGTTTTTGAATTTTGGGATTTTGAATGACTATACAAAGAAATCTAAGGTTTAAGCAACTCCCTTTTTGGTATTTTTGACTTTTTAAAAATCCATGGAAAATGCAAACCTAAGAGTATAACCTTAGGAAATTGAATAGAGAACTTGACTTAAAAGGGATCAAAGGGACACATATAATTGGATAAAAGGGACTAAGTAAATTCCACCATGACAAAGATGGAATTTGACCAAATGATAGAGGAACAAATAGGATAAAAGGACAAAGGGATCAAGTCAAGATCCTATTTTCAATAACACAAGGAAAGACTCTAGGATTTGGATTTTTGTGGGATTTTGAAAAGTTTTTAAAGGTTCTAAGTGCAAAATGAAGCCTTGTGCAAAGGGACTATAGTGAGGACTATAATAAGGACTAATGCAAAGGATTGAAATTGAAAATGCAAAGGGACTAATGTAATGTATGAAAAGGTCACAAAGGGACTATGATATGGGGATAAACAATGAGGACTACTATGCATGCCACAAGGCTCCAAGGTGAATGTTTTGAGATTCCATATGTTCAAAAATGTTTAAGACAAGGTTTTCTAACAAATCAAATGTTTAGGAATGATTTTGAAAAGATTTTGAATGAGGTTTTCATGTGTTATTATGAGTTTTTAAGAGTGTTTTGAAAGTCTTCTTTAAAGTTTGAACACTCACACAAGACACGTCAAGCAGAATGGTTGTTGTAAAAAAAACATGCACATTGCAACCTAGGTTGGCAAGGACTATATCCACTAAATTCCCACTTGAACAAGTTTAGCCGCACTTACTCATAGTGGACAACCTAGAAACTTGGAGGCACGGTTTCCTCCTTATAGTACACTCACTTCTCAGGCACACTAAGATTCGAATCCCAAGGGTGATCATCACTTACCAAGGGATCGTTGTCTCTACTAAGAGTCATGGAAGTGTGGGATGTCTTCAGGGTTTCCCCCTGTGCCAAATGTAGGACTAGAAAAAGGGTCAAAATTACTAAAAGAGGCAACCAAAAAACCTCAAAACATCATGCAAACCTAATCTAATATACCATTAAAGCCATTTGAAATGAAGGCATAAAACAAAGAAAATAAAGTCTAAATCCCCTTTCAAATGTAGCTCCAATGTTGTCCTTTCATCTCCATTGAAATGGATTTATGTTTCTCTTGACTTAACAAAATGAACTTAAATTGAAAGAAAAATGGCTATAGTGAGAATACTAGGAGTGTGGTTCTAGATTTGAGAAAATTGATCTTAATTTATAGAATGAGAGACCAAAATGTAGATTTGGAAACTTGAATGTGCAAATGGAAGATTGTCATAATTATGAAAAATTGAATACACAGTTGGAATCATAATCAAATGAAAAAATTGAGGGCATTTGGAAGAAAAAAGTGGAGGCAAATTAGTGGGCAATTAGGAAGCACAATTAGGGGAAAATGGATAGGTAAAGATGGAAGAGATCCTGAAGCTAATTAGTAGGAGATGAAAGTACACTTAGGGGGAAGGATGTAAGAATTAGAATTTTGAATTTTGAAAACTCATTATTCCCTCAAAATTAGAAATTAGGAATATAGGAAATTTCATAATTAAAAAAGGTGACCAATTTTAATTAATTCAAAATTAATTAACCGTGGGAGACATAGGAAAGGGAGAATTAGATTGATTAAATGATTAGGAAATAGGGATAAAATATGGGTTTTTTATCCCAAGAGGACAAATTAGTGGATTGTAGGCTGAATTAATGATGACATGAAATTGAATCAAATTTGATAACCTGGATGAAGATGAGGTATCGATGAACTTTGAAAACACACTTGAATAATGATAAAAATGATTGATGATGAGGACCTAAAATAATATCGATGAAATTTGACAATGCTATCAAATAATGATAAAAATGATTGATTATGATGACCTGAAATATCATTGAAGAACTTTGACAATGCTATTGAATTGTCTTAGGTCAGTTTCATGATGACGAGGCATCAATGAAATTTGATAATGTGCTTGAATTGATTGGTTTGAAATTGGTTGATAAGGTTAATTTGAAACAATATTTATGAACTTTGATAATTCCATTAACTGGACTGATGATGATGACACATTGATGAACTTTGACAATGCACTAAAAAATGATGAGATTGATAAGATATGGAATGATTTGATGACATTGATGACAAATTTAACTAATGATGATAAGATTGACATGATTTGACAAGATTGGACTGATTTGAAAGTGATTTGATTAGGCATCAATGAGATTTGACAATGCCCTAGAATGATTTGAAAGAGGTGTTGGAAAGATTGCTAAAATGTAGACAATTGTTATTTTGTCATTGATGTCAAACCTTAACTGGTGAGACTATTGTTGTATATTTGAGTACCATATCTATTGATTGATGAAGATTTGAAGAATAGGATAACAAGAAGACCAAGGAAATGGTTGAGTTATGAGTATACACCAGGGTACTTGATCATTTGGCACTTTGGCAAAGTGATATGTTGTTTATCTTTCACTGACAGTTCATTGGAAGGTCGATGTTGAGCAAAGCCGAAGGTGATGCCGAGAAAAGCAAAGATGATGCCGAGCGCCAGTGAAATGCTGAGGGAGACAGAGGAAGCCAAGCAGTAGTATTTTTTTAATTAATAAGATTTGAGATCTATGGCTGACATAATTGATTTTATTGGGATATGCATTGTTAATTAAGATTGTTCCACACTCATTTAATCCACAGGAAACCATTATTAATGCATCAATTCAATGTTTAATTAATGACTATATTGGAGAAGTAAATTAAATGTAATGATGGAAAGATCCAATTCTGACCTATCATAAGATCTATGATCTTGATTAAGTGGCAAAAGATCTATCTGACTAGATGAAGAGGTATAATATAACCTACTGCACGGTTATTTTTATTGCATCTGAGTGAAAGGAGAAGTTGAATGCAAAAGTATTGCATGGTTAATTGACTGATTGGAAAAACCTAGCAGAGAAGGCTGAGCAGAGAAGCGGAGAGATTGCTTGATGGATTTCCAAGTAGATCTGAAGTTTGAGATGAAAATGGAGACCACTCAGTGAATTAGCATTAGAGCTTAAATTGGATCTAGATTTGCAAAGTAAGTTGTATGTATCAGATCACACTTGCTGATTACTTTCTAACCATTGTATCAGTTCAAATCCTTTAACCAGGTTGACCTAATAGTCATTGTATAAATCCTTTGAACAAGGTGACATTCAAATTGGAATGTTCTAAGTCCTCTAACAAGGCC
>MU226018.1:107730-143606 GCA_018584345.1 Thuja plicata
AGTCCTGCTCTATTAAGAGACTTGATGCTTCAATGGTTAAACTGAAACACAATGACCTGTTTCTAATGCAACTTGAATTGCAGATTTTTAGATCTATTTAAGTACATTACCTCTCTGATCAATGTATTGATTTAATTCTTTGTACTCCACACTTTCTACTCTATGATGTTGTGCTTCACTATTCGATGGTGTCTGCAAAATTCTTTAGCTCTCCTTCAGCTTGATTGATCAGGATTGTATGAAGTTATCCTTCATTAGTTTCTCTTCAGCATCCTCTTTCTATTCACTCCCTCTTTTTGTGATCTGGAAATGAATTAACCTTGTCTCTTATATAGACATGGTATTCACCGTTTCTTGATTCTTGATGCTTGATTCTTGGTGTGAAAAATAATCTAGCCAATTTGATTTAAAGTATAACTCCTGATTTATCTCGTAGTTATCTTTTTGCCAACTGTACAAATCTTCTTTAAATCAATCACTTAACTCTAGTCGAATAAAACAATGAAAACAGGGTGATCCCACAATAGTGGGTTACACTTTTTCGGAGGAAGGAATTCCTCACAAAATCCATGAGGGGGAGGATTTAGTCAAGTACTTTCGATAGAAAGTACCTGATTGTTTCAATCAAAACATTCTTTTTTTCAATCGAAACTACCTTTATCGCTTAGTTTCGATCGAAACTAACTAGTCAAAATTTTCTATGGTTTTTACCCATATGCATGTTAAACTAAGAAACTACTTTCGATAGAAACTACTTTCTATCGAAAGTAGTTTCTATCGAAACCCCCAAAATTGAGGCCATCTGCAAAGGCTAACAACAATATGCAGTTTTCATGGCTTCGGGGCTCAAATGGAAGAATAGGGACACCTCCTTTTGCATCACACAGGTACTCTAAATGAGCTTTCTAATGAATATAGATTTGACAAATTTTGAATTAATTAGGTCTATGTATTTTGACGTGCATTAGATGTAGGTTTTTTATCGAATATAAACTTCCAGGTTTGACGTTCAATGAAAAATAGAAGAGAATAGAAAAAAAATTTAGAAAAATAACAGTGCCCTCCGAATTTGAGTCTTCTTTCTATCAAAAAAGAAAAATTTGAATTTTGATAAATACACAACAAGTTATCAGCTACGCAGTCAAGGTATGTCAAAATTCCAGTTGACTCTACTTCAAACATTCATAAAATATGAAATAATCATGATAATGTCATCAAACCAATTTCATGACCTCCGTATGGGTGTTACAAAACCAAATTCGAAATAATTGCATTGATATCTATTTTAGAAAAAAATTTATGCTATACAAAGTCATTGTACCTTTATGAAAATGATGTTTTCAGCAACATAGTAGTTTTAGTGGGAGAAAAAACAAACCATTAAAATCAATTCAAAAAAAAAAAAAAAAAAAAATTTAGAATCTAGACAAAAAATCCTAAAAGACTCTAGTTTACTTCATCTTCCGATTTCAAATAGTTTAACGACAATATGCATCCGAATGTGAAAGTTTTTCTCAAAATGTAGACTTCAATGTCCGTTTAGGCAAAAAAGTGTAACCCACTATTGTGGTATCACCCAACAACCAGTTAAGTCTATCTTTAGCTCTTGCCAGATAGATATTTTTTTATTTTCTGAACTCTTTGTTCTGTCGGTCAACTCTGCAATAGTCGTCAGTGACAACTGCCAGTTCCGTCGGTATGACTCCAATCAGCTTCGGGATCTCCGTCCGTCAGGCATCATTGGATTTTACTCACCGGGCGACTCTATTCTCAGCTTGTCGGGCATTCTGTGATTTTACTTTGTCAGGCAATACTATCTTCTACTCGTCAGGTATCACTGTGAATTTGGTTCTTTGCCTTTACCGATGGTGTGCACTCTGTCGATGTTATCTGTCACTTAGTGAATACTTGACTTTTATGCACTGTTGAAAGCATAGTCTTTGTTCCATTGATTCTTTGAATTCTTTGGCATTATATACATGACTATATAGATGATATCAAGTTGACATCAATGACAATACAAATCATTAACTGATTTAATGTCTTGCATTATCTTCAACTTAACATTATCAAACATTTAATCAGTTGCATGTCATCATTATGATATCTACACATTTCAGGAATTTCCTTAAGAATACTATCATATAACAAAATGTAACTTGCATAAAATATTTGAGAAATGATTTGCAAGTAGGAAATATATTTGAAATTTTAAGTGCCATGAATGAATACAAGCAATATGAAATGGAATAAGTCATTAGCTAACAGATGATTTTGATAAATGTAATTAGGAATAAATGTTATAACTTGCAAAATAGAAAAAAAATTGGATTTAGGGACCTCCTTTATGAAATTTAAATGCACCCAAATCAGATCAAAAGTATGTAAGAAGATTTAGGTTCACCAAAATATGATGTGGGAAAATATAGTTTACTAGCTTGTATGGACAAACTAGGAAGGTAGACCTATTGATTCTATAGCTTTTCTAACACTTGATCTATACCTAAATCCATGCAATCACCACCCATCTCTTGGACACAAAAAAGAGAGAAATTGTTGGGTTGAAATGGAAATTAAAGGATGTTGTATGTAGTAGAGGCTAGATCTGAAAATTGAATTATCTTGTACCTTATTGATGCAATCATATTTGAATGTGATCACAAGTGTTGATGCAATAATATGAATCCCCAAAACCTAAGGGTAAAATCACGAATGCATGTTTGTATGATGGATTTTGGAGCTTGTCACAATGCAAGATTTGGAAAAGAATGCCTTGAATCCTTTATAGCTTGAGTGCTTGAGATTGATTCATCTATGTAGAAATTAATTAAGTGATGATCAAATAAGGGGGCTAACATGATTTTATACATCTTCCTAGCATTTCAGGTTTTGAATTTCAAAGAAGGTTGACACGGGATGAAATTTCTTGCTCCCACAAGCTAACCATTACACGATTTAAATTTGGGCCCCAATTGGAAGGACTTAGTCACCCAGGGTAACGTAGTACCAAGAATCAATTTCCCAAGTAGACCTAGTCCGCCTCAATCCAATCTAAAATTAGGACCTAGGGTCTAGTGTGCTATGATGATGTCATATTTTTAGTTGATGCAAGCTGAAATAAAGGAGATTACGTACGAGAGACCAGACATGCTAAAATGGGGCTTGGTGAGAAATAAATTGCACAAGGATGCAATTTATAATGATATAGTTACAAAATGTCTATTATTAAGATCAAGTATCATCCTAGTTCTTCATCACACACAAGGACACCCAAAGAAACAAGTGCAAATGCCCAAACATCTCCATGGGGTCTTCACTGAAGGGGCAATACAATACCACGTGGGTTCATATTGGGGGTTTAAAATGGGAAAAATGGGCAATATATTTCCTAAATAGGGGGAGACGGTGTTTTTGGGGCAGGGGGTGGGGGTTTATATAGGTAAGCAGGTTTGGGTGGTATTGGGTAGGTATTGGAGGGGGTGAAAAAAAGGAGTTTGGGGCACTATTTTTTGAAAATAGGGGGATTCTTTAGTATGCCACGAATGCACGTACTATGATTTAGGTTCACTAAGTGAAGCCCCCATGAACACCTCAAAGCACACCTGGTAACCTCACACAACAAGTTGGAACTTCTAGAGAAGATTCACAATCAGAAAAAGATAATGACCCCCCCAAAGAAGAATCAAAAATTAAAATTTATTTGTGAAGTGAGTACGATAGCAGTGTCCAAGAAGAAGAGAGAACATTTGCAAGAAAATTCAAGTGATGAGGATACATAGTTCTTAAACCAATTAGGGGAGCAAAACCCTATAATCTCTTTGATAGATGAAAATCCACAAACCACTGTATCCAATGATTAAGCACTCCCATCTAACCCTGATGCTAATGCTAATACTGTATCAGTCCAAGCTCCCATAAGTACCTCCTCCACTCCTTGGCTTAAAAAGGCCATTGAGAAGAAGAAGAAACATTATTATCCAAGTATGGATAATAAAATTGATATAGTTCCACACTTGCTAGGTGAAAATCCTAAGCCTAAGAAGGCGAGGCAGATGGCTATAATGGAAATATATCCCCAAACTAAACACCGTGTGCTAGAAATTACTGGCCCTAATGTGGATAAAAATGAACATGAGATCATAGAGGGGAAATTTAACGTAAGCATAATTGAGATCGAGCCTTCAACTACCAAGGGAGACATATACCATGCTGAGTTATCTATCTTTGTGATATCTAAGAGAACCAAAGCCACTTAAAAGAAGAGTCGAGAGCTCGCTCAGTGTGAAGAAACTCTCACCTCTTTCATCCGATCTTCCTAACCTAGGGAGAGTATTCCAACTAATCTATCTTCAGGTGTATCTATCACAGAACTTATCGAATCAGATAAGTTAGAATTTGTCAAGAGAGCTCAGGTAATTGCTAAGGCGGTGAATGATTGGCCATGTCAAATGATCATAAAAGGATTGTCTTTCATCTAACATGGCTTAAGGAGCTCTGATAGACTCAAGGTAATGACCAATCTTCACAGAACTGAGCTGCAAAAGGTGAAAAGGGATGGTGGTAGGTTATCTATTGCCTTCCTAGAGATGTTGGAAATAGCTAAATTCCCACCTTCTATCTTAAATTGAGAATATATTATCTATAATTCGGACGTCAATGATATCAGCCTCTGGGTAGATATGTTGGATTGGAAGCACCGTATTACAAAAGAATTCCAGACTAATCTTACATCACCAATTGTTAAAAATATGAATCTCCAGCATGATCTGAGAAGTCACTTCTCCATAATGGGCATAAACATCTTTGGGGATGATGGGAGAGAGGTATTAGAAATAAATATTGTGAAGAATGCTTTTCGTCAAAAGGTTAAAGATGATCTCTTAGTGATCAAAGCTGATTTCAGGTCTCTTGAGCGATTGAAGAATGCAATTGTACTACTACATTCTATCAGCGACAAGGTAAAGGATATACCATGGGAGTTAGAAGAGGATGGTAAGAATGTAAAGAAATGGAGGATAAGAGTTGGGGCTACATCTGAACTTGCAAAGGAAGTAATATTGTTGATCCTTGTTAAATTCAAGACATATAAGAAAAAGATAAACTCATAGGCGACACAACAAATCCAGAGTGGTGCAATGGATGCAATAGTGCGAGTACAACAAGAGTTAGAAGAATTGGAGGATCTTGAAGAATAAGAATTAGACGCAGATGAAGAAATTAGTTAGTTAGCGTTCTCTAGTTTTTTAATTTCATTATTTTCATGCCTCAAAACCTACAGGCTCTTGAGGGTCATCTTTTTATGCTATATTTATTTAAATACTTTTAAAGCTGTAGCTGATCTTTGGGGTGGTTATCTTCAAGAAACCATCGGTTACCAAAGTCAGTCTCGAAAGTGAATGCTTATATATAGTTAAATTTTATTTTATGTGTGCAGCGGTTAGAAAAGATTCTCTCTGAGAAGATTTAAATGAAATATAGTATCTCAAAGTAATTTTCTATGAATTGTGAACTGAGTGTTGCAATTTGTGGAATTCTTTTCTTCCTATGTTGAATGACGATTATAATAGGATGTTATCCATCTATCTGTTGATTTAGGATTTCGGTTGTTTGATTGTATTGTTGGAGCTCTAAATTTTTGCAAAATTTAGAGTTTCATAGAATGAAAAAACCTTAAAATTGACCTCCTAAATCGCATGCCCAATAAATGAATTATCCATAAAATCCTATTTTCCACTCATAAATAAGTGTATATATTCATTTTTAGCCTCCCAAAACCGAATTTGATACATCCTTCAAATTTGAAAATTTCTAGGGTATGCACATGTTTTTTTCTACATGTCAGAGTCCTCACAGATAGCCATTTTCAGAATAAAATATTTCATTGCATATGGTCTTTATTTCCAGTCCAGTTGTTTCTTGCAATTTTCCCTATCATAACGCAGCCCTTTGCAAAATTGCCAAGTCCCATGGCCTCACTTGATATTTTTGCTAAGCCAAAACCAAATGCAATTTATGCAGATCTTCCATTTGCACAGTAACAAAGATGGTTGGGATGTCACTTTGAAAAATAATATTTTTCAGTTGGTAACATATCACATCAAACAAATTCTTCTTAGAAATTATCTATATGAAAATGTTCTTGTGTGTCAGAATCCAAAGCTTCATCAGTTGATTTGACACAGTTTCAAGGGCGAAGGAAAATGCAGTTCAAAGGTTTACCAGTTAAATTTTCAGAAACATTAAAAAACAATTTTTGACAGAGGATATCTTGCACCCCTGGATGAATTTATCAGTTTAGTCCATTGTGTTGCACTCTTTGATCAACAATCTATGAGCAGACTCATTTTTTTAGAAGTTTATGAGCCGGCTTGACCAGATTTCTTAGATGATTTCAAGTGTAATTTATTCAGTCTGGTAAGGTTCCAAAATGCCAAAAGTTATTTCATTTAAATCGTTTGATTTAAATAATGTAGAAGTATTATGTTCCCAAATATATTATTTTATAAATAATGCAAGGTGGATGAGCCATGTAAAATGATTTTTGTGGTGGACCCCCAAATTTTAATCATTATGAGGGCTATAGTTGAATTATTGGAAAACAAATCAAAACATTTTCCAAAGTATGAACAAATGGAATTTTCAAGTGCTGACCACAAGATTTTAATAATCACAATGGCCTATCAAAGGTTCTCCCCGAAAAATATCAATGAAGATGGGAATTTCCATGCCCGCATAGAAAAAACAAATGGGGATCTTATCGAAGCTCATACTTATCGATGGAACTACAAACATCTAACAAAGCAAAATAAGTTCTGTCGAAAGGAAAGTTTCATTGAAAATCAATTATCGACATAACTCAAGTGTTTAGGGAAGAATTAATGCTGCTGTCTATGGTTCGGGTTATTTTGGCTGGGCTTGACCTTCAGTTCTCCTGTTCTGTGATTAAAATTTTGTTATTTTGGTTTGGTTGAGCCCTGCGAGGCTTATTGACAATACTTTTGATGCTACCGATGATAGCAATTACTCTGGTTTAATTCCTAGGAGTAGAACTGTCACTTTTGTTTTTGATAGAGGTAGAACTAGATTCGGTGTTTGTGATATCCTGCTAAAATGCTTTTAGCTTTGATTAGTTCCATTAATATGTTGTTAATGTGCTACTAGTCCTCTGTTCCACGGGCCAGCACCCTCTTGCTGCTTTTTCTATCAAAAACAAAGGCAAAAAGGTTTCATCGATATGCAATGTTACATCGAAATGCAGGGTTACCCTAAAAGTGGAGCATTAAAATTATTTTAAGGAGGCAAGTGACATAGTTATTGTTGGGTTCTTTTATTTGTCCAACATGATAAACTTATATTGAGCAGAATGAATAGAATATATCACCAAAAGATGTTTTCGAAAAAACATTAAGAACCTAACAAAAGAAAAGAGTTCTATCGAAAGTCGAGTTTCATCGAAATATGAAGTTGCCCTAATTCTGCTGTGGTAATTAGAGTTTCCATGTTATTGCAGTTTTTTAAAGTTAGATATTGTTGAAAGCATTAACTCCTGGATATGGTGAACAGTTAAAAATTTCCAAGCAAGTCTATTAGCAGGTAAAGCTAGACATGAAACCAACTTCTCTACTAGTATATTAGAACTTTGAAGCATGATATGAAGAAAGCAAATTTGTTGAAAAGGATATGCATAAAATGTATTTGTTAAAAAATTACAAATGAAGGGTGCAGAGATCATTCCAGATGTTGTGTTTCAGCGGCTATAGCAGGTGTGCATATGTGAAAAATCACAAACAAGAAGGGATTTGTTAAGAAGTTTTAGAAACTTTCACACATATGGGGTGTGAGTGCAGCGATAAAACATAACAATGGCATGTATACTGTTTTCATCATGTCTCAAATAAATGAAATTTTTTATGAATTATAATGATAACAGAGTAGGCAGAAAATGAAGTTGGTGAAAAGTCTTTGGGAAATTTCAAACAAACACAAATCGCAGCCCTTCTAACTGCTATGGGATGGAGACGTGAGCTAAAATTGAAAATTGAATATGCAAAATAAAGTTTCCATTCACACTTGTGGTGTTTGTGGATACATGTCTTCTATTAAATACCAAACATGTTGCAGTTTGTGATCTTCTCTAAAAACGTTTGTATACGGGAGGGCACCCATGTATGATGAAATAATCAATAATTAAGATACTATTATTCTCTATGTAAAATGTACTGTTGATCAAATTTAAAAAAAAAAGGAAAATACAATGGATTTTTGCCAAATTTTCAGTATTTGTTCTTTAAAATCTGCATATTTTGTTGTGGAAAATCACAAAAAAATTGCCAAAAAACAGTATGTTTTGACAAATCTGAAAAAAAAATTCAACTCTTTTTTATTTTGGTGCATTTTACATAAATATTTGCAACTACCAATTTCTATCAGATGAAAAACAAGGTGCACTAAAATGGATGATAGTTGCAGAATTAAAATCCAATAACCTTTGCTAACATTTGCTAGCATCCTCCGTGCTTGTTCGGAAATGAGAGATTTGAAAGAGTTGATTAAACCACTCTGGTAGACAAACATGAAGAATGTGGAAGCTCTTATCAGGCATGACAACTATTGACATAGTGAACAGATTTACAGTTTAAAGGACAAATTCTACAGGCTTTTTAAACAACCTCCTTGTTGATACATGATAAGTGCTTCATCATTTAATAGTTCAGGTTTCTCTTTACTCTTTAGGAATTGAAAATAAAGGTTAAAGAGCATACATTCTTGGTTGGAATAAGGAGATGATTTAGATAATAGTTATTATCTTTAAACTCTGTAGTTTTCCTTGTGTAGTCTTCTCTGTCTACTATTCAAATTGGAGCTCAAACTCCATTATATGCTTAGCCAAGTATATGATCTCTAGCCAACTTGCTTTCGCAGTCGTATATTAAACCTCGGCCTATTGATCTCCTACGTACCCAGTATTGGGATTGTTTCTTATTTTAGTATTGCTAGTAAACCAGTTATAATTGGCACTGAAAATTTCATATGACTCCTTTAACTCTTTTGGATCTTCCAAGTATGTTGATTACATTTTGTGTATACGTTCCATGTGATGGCTGATGGACAGCTCTTTTAGTTGTTGATTGAACACAAACCTAGTTTGAAAAACTTCGTATTTTTCTTTTTCTGACGAAAATGACTAAATAATTTCTAGTTTTGTACTTGTATATCAAACGACATTATAAAAATGGTATGCAAATAAATTGACGCTCTCTTTTTATTTAAATCAAATTGTTGATGTGTGAAATTATATGTGATATAATCATAGTTGGAAAGATGTCTTAAGAGGAAATCCAATTGTATATAATGTATTAGAAAAATAATTTTATTTTTTAATTTGAAGGAGTCATGGACTTTCTTTTTGATGAATTATTGTAATCTCATTGGATGAAGCATGTTAGCTAAAATTTTTGTGTATGCATCATATTAGGTACATTACTCTATGTGTATGGCATCCAAGGATTCTATATATTTCTGTATTGATATGACAAAATCCATAAGCTATTTATAGTAAGATTTCATGAATTGATTCAAATGTGTGTGATCATATTGGTCTCTCTGATTGTATTTTTATTTGGATAACTGCCATAGCAAATCCACTTAGGTGTGATCATATATATATACTCGTGCAAACTTGTGTGCTCATGTACGTATGAATAATTTGTAATGTATACAATATATGATAATATTTGATGTCTTGGAACTATAAAAAGGAAGTATTCCCCGTTCATATTGAGCACTAGATCAATCATTTGTTTGTAAGAGTAAGAAAATGAAATTGTGAATTATTTGGAAATTGTGATGTGCTAATGTTGAGGGAAAAGAGATTTAAAAGGAGATGTTTGATTTTCTTTTCTAGATATAAATTTTTCATGATGTGCATGACATGTATTGAGAACACTGAACTCCATGAAGAGATTGCTAAAATAGTGTGGTGACATTTTGATCTTTACTACCACTATGTTTTCCATGTATGAGATGGAATCACAATCCTATGAAATGAAAGGGTAACAAAAACATAAGTTTTTTCTTCTTTTCACTTATTTGGGACTTATATATATATTGGTTTGTCCACGATTATTATATCCGTAGATAGATATCTTGGCACACAATTCCATTACTTCAGTCAATTTTACTTTGTTAGACTACTTCTAGCTGGGCTGGGTATCTTTCATGTTAGGAAAGATTCTGGGGAAGCATAATTGCTTCGTGGTAGGGTGGAAATGCGCTCCTACAATATTCTCGCCCTGATGTTTGTGTGTAACAAGTGTCTGGAGCTTATGTTAGGAAGGTATTCCAGTATGGATTATCATGATTTCTTGTTCTCAACCAGTGGTTAATTATGATGACAACTGTAATTTATGTTAGTAGATGACTCCTGTACAATCTATGTATTTTATGTTCATTAAGTTCTTTTATCATTCATTGATGTTTTCGACGGTTGGTCGAAGTCTCTTTTGGGATGTTGTCATTTCAACAAAATGGTCAAAATTACTAATGATTTTTGGTGTATTACGTCATGTGTTATATTTTGCAGGTGCATCCAACATTTATTCGATGCTACAGACATATGTATTCCTCTTCGACAACTTGGTCAAAAAATGTACCTTTTGTTCTATAATTTTAATGGAAATTAATTTTGTCTTGTTGTCTTGTGGGTTCAACATTTGACTTAGTTAACTGACTCCCTTGACTTGTGGATATTGTTGATGTGGCATTGGTTGTCACAAGGTTAGTCATTACATAGAGTTATACGTAAGGTTTGGAAGGGAGTGACTCTGTAGCCCAAAAGAGAAGAAGGCACTGGTCAATTACATATAAATTCATTCAGAACAAAATCAAATTACAAGAAGTATAAGATAAATAGAAGCAAGAAACCAAGATAGTTATATATCAGAATCAAAGAATTAGGAGTAAGATACCCAAGAAGTTAGTAACAGTTAGAATTAATCATTAAGTGAATCAATCTATTTTAAGATTATATGTCACTTTGAGATAGAGATTAGAAGTAGGTTACAAACAAGAGACATAATCTTCTATTAAAGGCATCAAATTTGAAGGTTAAGTTGGTGAATAGGTGTACCCACCTAGGTCCTATAGAGCCTAAAGTGTAGGCAAATTCAACCTCAATTTGGTTGATCATGTTTGTTGGCTAAGTCAATTGGAAGGTTTGAGCATAGAGCTTGGCATACTCTTAGACATTTCCAATCTGTTGATTTGGGAACCAACATGTTGTTTCATTATACAACTTTGTGTAATATTTTAATGGAAATCTGTAGAGGTTGAATGTGTTCTAAGGTTAATGAAACTTTGTATTCCATTTGCATTATCAAATTCAAGTTATTTCTTTCCTTTCAAAGAACTTTCTGGTTAAAAGTTTCATACCTTATTTTATTTCTAGTTAAAATCATCTTGATTGTTTTTATTTTATTTTCAAAATCATAAGAAGGTAGTTACATCTTCTAAAATAAGCAAAGAGTAGGTGTAGAAGGTCATCACACTTGACTCAACTGTTGATTCAGATTGCCACTTGTTGAGCACAATATATTGTAAGAGTTAAGTGATAAAAATCTAAAACCAATAGATTTGATGACTGTGTTGGGGATTATTTACATTGGATATTTAAATGTGTATATTTTGAGTTGCATGAGTGGTTAATTAGTAATGCATGGATACATTTTCATGGTCCTCCCTCATGAGAACATCTTTCTTGTGTTACAACCTATCTTGGGTTTTCAAGATAACCAAGAGGATTTTATTTCACATTTGAATATAGTATACTGGAAGCTTAGGAAAAATAACAAGGAGTATAAGTGAACAACCCTAGTATTCGATGAAGATGAAGAACTTTCTCAAAATACCATACTGTTATTGAGAATTTGTGAAAAACCTAGAGTACCTCCAACAAGAAATCCAATCCCTCCTAGAAATCCTCATAATCATTGAAACCCTCAAATTCAGAGGTTGGCATCTACGTAAACGTTTCTCTTCTATCTCCAAGCTAAGATGGATACCAAGAGATATACCAGACAAGATAAGAAGGATGGGCATTATGGACGCAGATTTTAACATGTTGCAATCTATTGGCTTCTCTTCATTTCCACTCACTCACAAAGCCCTCTCTTTAAGTAGGTCATCCTCTCCTAAACAAAAAGAAAATGCCCCTAGCCAAGTCTGTCAACCTTTAATTCTTGCTAGGGTTGCAATACCTTTACAAGTTAGAAGACCTATACCTTTACCTATTATGGCTCAACCTCAACCATGGGGATGGTGCACAATTAGGTGCCTTAACCAAGGGATCACAAAAAAATTATACCCAAATTCAAATGGGATGGAAAATTTACCCTTGATGAATATATCAATGTTTGTATCAGATCTTGTGCAATATTAGGAGTACAAGAATAAAATGTGGCAGTTATTCTTTTTGTTGAATGTTTGGTTGATGAAGGAGCTGATTGGTTTTACCATTTATTAGCAACATCCATTGGTTGCATAGTTATTTACATAGGTTCAAGACTGGTGCAAATAAAAGTACTTTGATTGCATAGTTATCTACCAATCCATGAGTCAATGAGATATTTTTGTGGCTAAGTTTAATAAATTATCTAATAGGATTCTTAATAATGTGAGACCAGGGGATGCCCTATTGAACATTTTCTTTATAAATTCTCTTCCTCCTGATGTTTGTTTTTCCCTCAAGAGAGAAGGTGCTCAAAATCTTGCTAATTCCCATAGAATAGCCAAATCCATTGAAGACGATTAAATTACTATGGGAAAATGGAAGAAAGAATTACAAATTGGAAAACTCCAACCAACTAGTCTTACTGATCCCATGATTCAAAGATTGGAAAATGATTTAATAGGTGTAAAGAGGCAAATGCCCAAGAATCCTCCTATGTATCGTGATATGTCAAGAAACATTACCACACAAGGAGCAAACTTAAAACCATTGTCTTTTACTGGCCCAGCTCAAAGATTGGCAATAGAAGCCCCTCCTCATACTTCTGAAGGGAATCATACAATGTGCAATTTTCACCTAACTACAGATCATGATGGTATTAGATATGTCTAGAGAAACACAAATGTATGCCACTAATGAGTTGAACACCAAAGAATATCACATGGAGGAAGAAACTCCTTTATTAGGAGATACTAGAGTAGATTATTTGGAATATCAATCTGATTTGGAGAAGGGTGATGAGGAATTCTCTACCTATGAATGTCCAAATTGTGTGGTGTTCGTGTTGGTGCCCAAAAACGCTGAATTAGATTTTCTTTGGACTTGCCAATCTGAAGATGGGAAATCCAATTATTTTTGGCCAACTAACGAGAATGCTTGATTATGATCCTCTTCCCCTACGCTTCTGGCTCTGCAGGACCAAGGTGGGTGAGCCTTCACCTGAACAGGATTTTTATAGCAGATAACCTGTGTATGGAACTCAAACTTTCATCTCTCAAAGTATGGCAAAGTACTATTAAGATCACAAAATTGAAAACAATATATTATTCCAATATTAAACGTAATGTTGCAAGAAATTTAAAATGATTGATTGATTCAAGATATAAACTGGATAAAGTAAATGGATATAGTAGTTCAAAACTTTAAACAATGAAACTTTACACCATAATTCAATAAAAAAGAAAGATCAGTGCTTTATCTAACTATGGGCAATAGAATCAATATTATTTCAATCTTGTGTTCAACTTCAAAGATAGTTTTGCAAACAAAACTCATCACCTTAAAGGTGTTATGAAATGCACATATAAACTAAAATAAGTTCAGATATATTTCAATTGGGTATTATTTCTCAAATGATGGACTGATTGACTAAGGCCTTAATCAATAGAGTTTAACTATGCAAAAATGAGAAAAAGCCAATCGATAATACAAAATATAAACCAAAATAGAGTATATACGCATCAAACGATCACTTTAAGGAATTTCTTATTGATTTATTTGAAGGACTGATTGTAAAATAATAAAGAAATAATTGCACATATGAAAGAAAAAAATAGACTTATCTCTTCTTGATTACAAAAAATGGTATATCGAATTCATGATTGAAGTGTTTGATCCAGCTATTCCCATTCCACCATTCTCCAAATCGATTCTTTTCCTTTCTTAAATTTTTGTATCCATATTAATATGAGAAAACCAAAGGGTGCATTGGATCATCACACCTTTTCCTAACAAATACCTAATCTAGAACCGACTGTTTTAAATATTACAACAGTTGGATAACCAGTTATCCTTTATCAATAATAATTACCAACCGATTCAGTTTCACATAACTAAACAAGTCTGAATCGATAGGTTTGCATATATATCCATCCACAAACACATTCATAATCCTTTTCTAGTGCGTTGAAGTTGATGGGTGTGATAATGGATACTCCAAACTGTATATCCAACCGTGGTTTTGTTTACAATCTATGCATAGTATGTGGGAGTTGATGGATTTAATAATGGATTTGTTTGTTGATTGTTAATGATGTGAATCCTTTGTAGAAGTGTCATTTTGAGGTATGTCCAACCTTTTATGAATCCAGCAATGATCCCTCTAGTCGAAACTAACAGTAGTAGCCAAGCTTAGTTCACAGTTATATAAACTTTGTGTACGAGTACCTCTTTTCTTTGTATAGATGTTTTATTTTTCTCTTGAATGCATGATGTTATTACTGGTGTGTATCTTCCAAAGAATAATCGGTGATGAGTTGAGACCACGTGTATCTCTGTTGATGTCGTAAAAATGGTCATTCTTGCAATTATCATAGGTTTAAATCTGTAATTATTATTTTTAACGTCTATAGACATTAGATGCTTCCACCATTCATTCCAAATATAGTTACTAACTCTGTACATATATCTCTGTAGATATTGATGAATATATCCTTTATTTCAGCGCACATAATCTCTGTAATCACCAGTTTGATTTCCAGATGGCTGCTTGATGTAGAGGGACTCCCTTTGCTTCCAAGACCAGGCGTTGAGGAAATAGAGACTCTCCATGAAGAAAACTGACTCATTTTTTCCATAACTTAGCGATGCGGGACCATTGATTAAAAAGGTGGGGAGGAACCACAATCGGATATACGTCTATAATAGAGTGGTGAGATTGAGGCTCATGAAGAGTGAGCTTCTCACTATCTCCGGTCCATAGAATAGCGTTGGGGTTGTCGCCTTAATGACTGTAAGAATGGCATCGATCATTGTCGATATTTCTTGGAATCATACCAGTTGACGTTGCAACCACAGCCTGATCTATTTCTAATATCCTTCATGGAGTATCGATGGTTTCTGAATCAGCAGTTCTGAGCATGTATATCACGTAGGTATTCTTGTGTGTGGCATCTGAGTTCAAGCTATTCATCTTCCGCCGACTACAGACATGTTGTTTATCATCTCTTCGCGGCCTCTCTGCAAATGGACATTCATTTCAACATCGAGGAGTCTTGACTATCTGATTATGTTGTGTTCACCACCTTTGTAACCTGCCAATGATAAATGTCACTTTCTTGGCCAACGCACAATGCTAAAACAACGAGCAAACTAAGCAAACTACAATATAGCTATTTATAATAGAAGGTTTTAACATTAATTCTTTTAAAGAGATAAAATCCATAAATAAAAGATGAATTTCATATTAATCATAGGAAATAGAGATGAACTAAATCAATAACATAATCTTTTATCTGTTGTATTATACAAAGCTTTAGTCTTTCTTTTTACTAATTCCTTTAATTTCGTCAAAAAACTTTGTTTTGATCAATAATAAAATAATATTAATAATAACACACCATTATAATTTTATCTTTCTTTAATTCAAATGGTATGAAACTCACATATTAGGTAGGCACATTAGAAATATAACTTTTGCTTGTGATGTTCTAACCAAGGAAATCATTAAACATATACTAATATCATGGAAAGAGAATAAGAAACATAAATACTTGTAGATTATACATAATAATATGAACGTTTAAAAGTAACATAGTATTAATATAGTATAACCTTCTTTGACAACATTTTCCATAATAAATCTATTCAAATTCCCTTTCACGTTTCATAAAGCGTAACTTATTTTCTAAGAGACATATACCTACTAACCGCTTTCCTCTATATTTCTTTCCACACTATTAAAATAATGATAACCCTAGTTATTCTATAGGAATTAGGGCATAACACATAGATTCACATGTATGAAAAGGAAATATCATTTATCACTATCGTTATCGATCAAACTATAACATATTGTAATCTTCAAATCATGATCATAGATAACAATATCATCTTTCCACTAAAATAATAAATATTCAAATCCATGGAAGATTAATTAAATCAAGATAAATCTTTTCAAAATATTAATAAATTACTAACTAGAACATTTTAAGGTATCATTGAATCAAAGATATAATTCTCCACTTAAAATATTATCTCTTAGGTCATGATTGTAAGTTAATTGCTTCTATCACCAATATGGATTTAGAAATTGATAATGCAATGGTAAGATATGCATAATTCCCTTTAATTGCATTAGGATTTATATGAAAACATCACATAAGACTTTACACTTAATCAAAGCACATTCAAGATCAATTGCAATTACATTGTGTCCTTAAGGAAGGAAAGTCATAAAATCAAACTCCTAGATTCCCTTAGTGAAAAGGAACCTTAAGAAAAATGATTATAGGATAATGATAATCTCAAAACATTAAACCATGAGAAATAGGAAAGTGAAAAAATGAATATAATAATACTCCCATAAGACATAGATGATAGAAAATAAAGCTATAAAAGACAAGTAAACATATGTGAATAGTTACTTCCCTGAACAAGAATGGATACAAATCACTTTGTTGACATGGGTTCCACCAGTTCACTAGAACCCAACAACCACAAAAGAAGGACCAAGAACTAAAGGAACATAATTCAAATTCTTCATCATGCCCCAAGTTTATGCTTACCAAGAACTCAGGATCTGACCATAAGAAGGGAGAAACACTTGTTCAAAAGGCTCTTCAAAATATATTTTGGCAAGGACATAGAGTTTGACTTGATGTTCAAAACATTTTGTGTGTGTGTGTGTGTGTGTGAGAGAGAGAGAGAGAGAGAGAGAGAGAGAGAGTATTTTCTAGTGCAAAACACTTTGCTAGTGCCAAATATGGTGCATGCCAAATAGGCTTGGCATGACCAAGTCTATTGGTGTGCATCACACATGGTGTGTGTCTTATATTGCACGTGCCAAAGTGCGCAATAGGAACCTAAATGTAAAGTGACAAATTTTTGGTCCCCCCATATTGGTGCACTTACCCATAGTTGAAAATGAAGCTTTCCTATAATAATAGTACTTGCTACAATAATAGATATTTAGATAGAAAATTCATTCAACACAAAAAAATTATAAACAAAATTTAATTTAGTAATAATTATCAATTTAATAATTAGTGATGCATAACTACTTCAAATTAAAAGTTCCTCAATAAAATAATCTGCTAATATAGAAAGTATTATTACCTAAAAAAGGTTAAGATATTAAGACAAAGGTTTTTGTGGTATGTCAACTGCATATAGATGAGTCTACCTTAGATATCTAGAATAAACATCAACATAACGAAAATAGTAAATATTGTATTACTACTTTGAAATTTTCGTGATTTAAACCATCAACAAGATGTCAATTTAAAATCTACTATAAGCTTCCTAGCATAATTCGGCACATCATGTCAAAATGCTATTAGATATCTAATAAACATATAGATCAAATGCTACATAAAAATAACATTATAACAATAAGATGCATGAAATTTTCACAGTCCATCATATTAGTAGTTATGGCTTCTCGATTTTGACTGTGTAGCATTTTTTCCATCACTGTTTCGGATCACAGTCCATGATCCATCATCAGGATGATAGCTAGAAAAGAGAGGAGGAGCTATCATCTTGATGATGGATCATGGAGTGTGATCCAAAACGTGATGGAAAAAATGCTACACAGTCAAAATCGAGAAGCTATAACTACTAACATTATAACAAATATAATATTTAATAGATCCTTATCAACCACCCAGTAATTTCTTTAAACGCTAATCTTTGGACATATAGTATCACGGTTTAAACATTTTCATAGTGAAACAGCCACTAAAATTCAAATTCAAATTCCTACTATGCTTGTAAGCCTTGTACCCTCCCTAGATTGTTTAGCCCACCACAAATCAAGTTTAAAAGGTAATGTAAATATAAAAGTACATAACTATGCAAATATGGTAGGATCTGGTTGACTTGTACGGGTAAAATGAAGTGGGAGGGTGGATTTAGGTAAGTTGAAAACATTGTAGAGATAAGAAATTATTTGTGAATCTGAAGGGAGGGATATGTTTGAACAAATCCAGATGGTTTAGAGATGGTAACGCAACGTGCTACTCAGCATGAACTCTTCATGCAACTTACGTGTCTTCTACGTGGAGGGAGTTCACGTTTCCTAGCCGACACAACTATGTTGCAGATGAATAAAAGGAACATTATCATAATAATAACAGATTTGTTTGTGTGGAAGGAGAAGATATTGTGTGCAGTTGGTGAAGATGAGCAGAGTGGTGGAAAACCCAGGACCGCAGATTCGAGCACAGGTTCAAAGGCAGCATCCAGGGGTAGAAAATTCCATGCAACCCCGTCCCCAATTCTTCTCTACTGCTTACAAACCAGCAGGTTTTCCTTTCAACTCTCTAAGAAGGGCTTTAACTCTCTTTCATTACTGGTTGAGTGTGGCCCATTTCTTTAATTCTAGTGGTATACATCTATCTATAGGAGACATGCTCTTGATTCTTATAAAACTCTTCTATAAGAACTTCCATATTTCATGTACTCTTTTTTTTTTAATAGTGTCTTTGTGAACACCCTCCTCTTAGGAGAAAGAGGAAGATCATACATTCAAATTTTCACGAGGCAAGGCCACATTTTTACAGGATTGTAGACTATATAAGAATTTTTTTTTCTATCTACTTGACAGAAAGGTCCACTTCCATATTTCATGTCATTATATTCAACCCATTTTTATGCACTGCTTCTTAGTCTTTGTGTGCCTCTTAGTCTCTTTGGGGTCATCCTCCTCTTAGGAAAAAGGTCACAAAAGTTCAAAAAATTTCGCTAGACTACATTTTTCATTTTTCATTTTTATAGTATTGTGGACTATATAAGAATCTTTTACAAAGTCTTTCCACTTAGAGAATGGTCACAAATTTTCAGAGACTACATCATTTGTATAGTATTGTGGACTATATAAATTTTTTTTATAAAGTTTCTCCACTTAAAAGAAAGGTCACAAACTTTCATCATTTTTATAGCATTCTGAACTATATAACAATCTTTAAGTTTCTTCACTTAAAAGAAAGAGGTCACAACTGCAAATTTTAGGTCAAAGTTCAAATTTTCTAGAGACCATATTATATAAAAATCTTTTTTTCTTTTATGGAGAGCTTCTTCTAGAATGTTTTTAGCATTAATTAACCAGTGTTTTTCTAATGGAGTGACCATTTTTTTCCTATTGTAGTATCTATTTTTCTTAATAGATTCACATCATTGCATTCCATCTCTTACCATTATAAAATGCTTCTTTTAGTCATTATAAAAATGATGTTTTTATTGTTTTTAGAATGTCTTTCATTTTTTCTACTGTTTAAACGGAACAATTCATTTCTTCCATAGATCTATCGGTTGGTTATGGAGTATGATCCTAAATCTTGATTCAAAAAGATAAACACTTAATTGAAATCTCGTCGTCTTTCATTTTTTTCACTATTTATTTATTTATTTATTGAGGATTCATTTCTTCTATAGTGATATCGATTGATCATGGAATATGATCCGAAATCTTGACTTAAAAAGATAAACACTATGAATTGAAATCGTCTTTCATTGTTTTCACTATTTATGGAGGATTCCTTTCTTCCATAGATCTATAGATTGGTCATGGAGTATGATCCTTGTTAAAATTCATTGAGCACAGGTGACTGCTAACCGATAGCTATGACCCATCGGCCTTACAACGCATCTTCTACAAGTAGATCCATAACTTAATCTGTTTCAAGCTATTATACATCAGCTTAAATCTCTTCTTTCATTGTTTTAACTATTTATGGAGGATTCATTTCTTCCATAGATCTATAAATTGGTCATGGAGTATTACCTGAAATATTGATTCAAAAAGATAAACACTGATAAAATCCATTGAACATATTCGTAAACATAATCACTCTCCTCCACCTTTTTCTCGCATTCTATAATGTCATTGTAAATGTGGCTAGACATTAATGAATGAACATGAACATGAATAACAATTGCAGGGAAACTGGATGGTCGGGTGGCTCTGATAACAGGTGGGGACTCGGGAATAGGGAGATCTGTAGCCTGTCTCTACGCTCTGGAGGGTGCAGATGTGGGCATTGTTTATAAGGACCACATTGAAGAGGAGGATAAAGAAGAAACCCTGCAAGTTATTCACAAGCTAACCAACGGAAAAGCTAATGTCATTGCCTGTGCTGCCGACATCGGCTTTGACGATCAGTGCAAGCGTGTGGTGGATACCGTGGTGCAAAAATTTGGGCGGATTGATATTCTTGTGAACAACGCGGCAGAACAGTTCTATAAAGAGAGTATTGAGGAGATTACGCCTGAGCAATTGGAGAGGACGTTCCGGAGTAACATATTTTCCCAGTTTTTCCTTACTCGTCATTGTCTCCCCCACATGAAGGTATTGTAAATGTTACTCCGTTATTTCTCCATAGACTGTATCAATATTCTTATTTTTTAATTCATTTGTGTTGGAGTTTTTACATTTTGCATCAATGTTTATGATCATGTTCTTTATCCATCGATGTGGCTAGGATAATAGTTCAAGGAGAAGAATTTTTTCATCAATATTTTCAATTGTATTGTTTGCTCCATTTTTTTAATTGAATAGAAGGGTGTTAGAGAAGAACTTTGTTCCTTCAACATTTTCAATTCCATTCTTTGATTCATCGCCATAGTTAGAGTAATAGAGAGTTAGGGGAAAAGAATTTGGTTCCTTCAACGCTTTCAATTCCATTCTTTGATTCATCAACATGGTTAGAATCAATTTCATTCTTTGATCTATCGTCATAGTTAGAGAAATATATGATCTATCGTCATATTTAGAGAAATATATGATCTATCGTCATATTTAGAGAAATATATGAAGAGTGAGTGGAAGAGTGAGTGGAGAAGAATTTTGTTCCTTCAACGTTTTCAACTACATTCTTTAATCCAGCTTCGATTCCATTCTTTGATACATCATTATAGTTAGTATATTGATCCATCATTATAGTTAGTATGATAGAGAGTTAGAAAAGAACTTTGTTCCTTGTACCTAGGATAATGGAGAGTTAAAAGGAGAAAAACTTTATTCCTTCCATACTTTTAACTGTATTCTTTGATCCATTGTCGTACTTAAGATAATAGATAGTTAGAAGAGACAAACTTTGCTCCTTCAACATTTTCAATTGTATTCTTTGATCCATCGTTGTACTTAGAATAAAAGAGAGTTAGAGGAGAAGAAGTTTGCTCCATTAACTTTTTCAATTGCATTCTTCGATCCATCATCGTAGTTAGGATAATAGAGAGTTAAGAGGAAAAAACTTTGTTCCTTCAACTGCATTCTTTGATACATCATCCTAGTTAAGATCAACATTTTCAACTGCATTCTTTGATTCAACATTTTCAACTGCATTCTTTGATACATCATTTTCAACTGCATTCTTTGATACATCATCCTAGTTAAGATAATAAAAGAGCTTTGATACATCATCCTAGTTAGGATAATAGGAGATCTTGTTAGGAACTAGGATAATAATAGGAGATCTAGTTAGGATAATAGGAGATCTTGTTAGGAACTAGGATAATAATAGGAGATCTAGTTAGGATAATAGTCATTCCTTCAATGTTTTTAATTGCATACTTTGATTTATCACTGCAATTAGGGTAGTAGAGACTTATAGAGAAGAACTTTATTCCTTCAACAGACTTATAGAGAAGAACTTTGTTCCTTCAACAGTTTCAATCAGTTTCAATTGCATTGTTTGATCCATCAATATAGGTAGGTTGATCGAGTGTTAGGATAACATTGTTCTTTGCACTATATGCAGCCTTTGTTTTCCCTGTCTTTTTTTAACTTCTTTTTATTTTAGATTGTGCTCTATTTTGTAGTTAGGATAATAGAGAGTTATAGACGAAAAAACTTAGTTGGATAGTCCTTTCATCGGTTTCAATGGCATTCTTCGATACATCAACATAGTTATGATAATATAGTTATGATAATATTGCATTCTTTGATCTATCAACATATTTATGAAATAGTTATGATAATATTGCATTCTTTGATCTATCAACATATTTATGATAATAGAGTGTTAGAGTGTTAGTAGAATAGAACATTGTTCTTGAGTGTTAGAGTGTTAGTAGAATAGAACATTGTTCTTGACACTATGTGCAGTCTTTCCTTTCCCTCTCTTTTCTTAACTTCTTTTTATTTTAGCTTTTCTTCTACTTTGTAGTTAGGATAATAGAGAGTTAGAGAAAGGAAAAACTTTGTTGAATAGTAGAGTTATAGGGAAGAACTTTGTTCATTCAACAGTTTCAATTGTATTCTTTTATCCATCAACATAGTTACGATGATAGAGTGTTAGTGGAGAAGAACTATCTGCAGCCTTTCTTTTCCCCTCTCTTTTTAACTTCTCTTTTTATTTTAGCTTGGGATAATATAGAGTTAGATAAGAAAAACCTTTGTTCCTTCCTGAGTTTTTCCAGTTTGTCCTAATTCATTTTTTAACTTGTTTTCGTATGCAACTAACAATTTCTTTTTCTCTTGTTCTCTAGAAATTTTCACACAATAAAATCTATAAAGCAAGCGTGTGATCTGATTTCTAGAACAAGTATTATAGATTGCAAAAACTTGATATCATAGATTGAATTAACCTTTAGAATCACATGAAAATTTGAATTAATGAAAAATAATTCTGAAAATTTTATGTTTCAGGAAGGAAGCTGCATCATTAACACAACTTCCATAGTGGCATATAGAGGGGAGGCAGAGCTATTGGACTACTGCAGCACCAAGGGGGCCATTGTGAGCTTCACAAGAGGGCTGGCTCTGCAACTTGTGAAGAGAGGAATCAGAGTGAATGGAGTGGCACCAGGCCCAATTTGGACTCCTCTCATACCTGCATCATTTCCTGAAGACATGGTAGAGAAGGGCAAATGGGGTGAGAATGTTCCCATGAAAAGGCCAGGCCAGCCATTTGAGGCTGCCACCTCTTATGTCTTCCTGGCATCACAAGATGCTTCTTATATCACTGGTCAAGTCTTGCACCCCAATGGTGGTGCCATTGTCAATGCTTGACCATCAACTTGTAATGTAAATGTTTTAGGGTTTACCATAATATTGTGTCTTGTACAGTGTCCTAGGTGACTATACAATGTATATATTCTTGTCCTCCTCTGAGAACACTATTCTCTAATTAAGTAGTTCCTTTAAGCTGTCTTTAAGCTGTCTTTATTCATGCCTGCATGCAGGGGTTAGAAGTCAGAGATTCGAACCTCTGACCATTAGAGTGTTTCAGGATAGGATATATGTTTTATGTTTTGGGTTTATTAAGCCGAGAGGCTTCTTACAGTGGCAGCAAATTTGATTGTAAACAATTTCACAGTCAATTGTATGTCTTATGAGTTGAGACTATAATACACTTAAAAAATTTAATTTCATGAAATGTCACTTGTTACATAGAAAAAAATCACTTGTTACCTAGGAAAAAAATGTTTGGCATGCTCCAGTGTTACAAATGAATTTGAAGACTCACACCTTAATGAAAGAGGAAGCAGTAAAGATTGATGGTGAAGACACTTATAATCTTAAGCGCATTGCCTGCTACCCTATACGTTTTTCTAGGGCCATTTACAGATTCGATTAAATTTGTTTTAAGGGTTTGTGCCATGTTTAATTAAGGATTTATGCATATATTGGATTTCATTAAGGATTTGTTCGGATATTGTTTTTAGGATCGGTATGTCTCCTTTCCTTCTTTATTCTTTATTATCCATCTCATTTAAACTCTCGGTAGAATGCCCATTTTATGTTTTACGATCTTCCACTATACAAGTAATATTTTAGACCCTTTACTTAGTCAAGGATTATCTTTAAAGTATTGAAGTTTGATTTTTGGTTGTCCGAATTATTTTATTAGGAAGCTTTTATGTTTTCAAATTAAAAAATCTTCTGTTAAAAAATCTCTTATTTTAATCATTTTTAGAAAAATCTCAGAGGAAAATTATTTGTTGTTTATGTTTTAGATTAAATTATGTAAATCTAATTTTTATAATGATTATTTTGAGTCAAATTTTTTGATTTATGATTAGGAGGAATATTTCACTTAGAAAAGTATTTGTTTCTATGATAGAAGAAGGTATTTTTAAATTAGAATATATAAGCCTTTAAATTTGTTTTTTGTTTTTTTTTATCATTAGCATTTTAATTCACATTCAATGATCCATCCTTGATTTACTCAATTATTATCTATAAAACTATGAAGATTGTCCCCTGATTTTTTTTATTACAAAGTTTTTATTGTTCTTAAAAACAATGTTATTTTTCAATTTAGTTTAAATTTCATTTGAAAAAACAATGGAGGCAAATTATTTCCCTTCGATGCAAATATATTGGTTGATAAGATAATTGTGTTTTTAAATGTTATCTCTCCGCTTATTCTACATAGAAGACATTGAGAAGTGGGGTCGTGTTTTCATGGCATCGCAACTTTGGATGTATTATTGTAAGGAAATATAAACTTTTGATGAATAGTGCCTTTTCAATTAATAAAATATCAAACTTACATATCCACAAAAAAGGGGCCGAGGATATAGAAATCACCCCGCAGAGTTCACACGGCAAAGCCGGAAATAGTAAACAACTATTCATAAAAAAAAAATAGGCATAAAGCCTTTAAGTAGCAAGAGCAGTGGCAGAAGGAGGAGGATCTTTATCATCATAACCCCACACATCATTGGGGTTAATAGGAGGGTCGGGGAGCGACCATCCATCATCTTCAGCTTCTTTATCTTTCTCTTCTGCCCTGGGCGGAGAAATGGCTAAAGCCAAGCGGGGAAACTTGGAAGAGGTGGTAGGATGCCAATCAGAGCCACGACAAGAACCAGGACCATCAGGAGGGGCAGACTGAGCCAGAGCTGGAGACTACCCAGAAGTACGGCGAGGCGGAGAAGCCGAGCGACGCCGCCAACCGTCGTCGCCACCTCTCAGAGAGTGGTGGCGGGGTGCCTAAGACCGTGGGGTGCGTGATCGGTGCGCCGAGGAGCTGCGCCCATGACGGTGGCCTCTAGGAGGAGTACCTTCAGAAAAAATGGCATCAGGGGGAACCCTGGCAATAGTGCAGGGAGCATTGCCCCAATGATTGAGCAGCTCCTGCAGGTGAGCCACTTCCAGAGCCACTTTACTGGCTTGAACTTGAATCTACATCATAACATTATTACAAATGCAAGCCTTGTTATACAGAGCAACATTCGTATCAAGAAAGCTGTGAGAAAAAATAACAACATTCCTATCTTTCCATAAAGTGAACAAAATCCCCATCCTGAAAGTATGCCAAATCTGGGTAAACTTGGAGGGAAGTCTAGGAGAATCTCCTAAGACAATCATGTGCCAGGAAAAAGGCTCAGGCCGAAAGGGTTTGAAGAAATCATGAATCCACTACCAATACTGTTGAGCTCTCCTACAAAACCAGAAGATGTGCAAGAAAGTCTCAGGGTGACCACACAAAGGACATCGAGGGTCATGAACACCCAAATGTTTGAGCCTAGGGCCAACTGGGAGCCCTTGAAAAAGTAAACACCAAGCAAAAAGAGCCATCTTGGGCTCTGTAATGGTAGCCCAGACAGTTTGAAAGTGAGAGCTCCAATGAGAAGTGGAAGAATGAAGATGCCATCTCTGATTAAGGGTATCCACCATCAGAAGATGGGGGGACAACCACCTATAACTCAGCCTTGGTTTTTAATTGTTGAAAGGCATGGCAGGATACCATTTCGAATCCTTCCACCAGGGCTTAACAGCCTGAATACCAATCTTATGAAGCAAGTTGGCAGGAATCGCAGAAACAAAAAGATCAAAAGTTTGGCGATCTGAGCGAGCCAAATGATACTGAACCTGCATATCCTCCCAGGAATGGAGACCCATAGAGGCTCTAGAGAAAAGTTCCTTGGGAGTCCGGATGCCACGTTTGAAAAAATGCAGAGCACTAGTCCCTTGAGTCTTCGCTAGGGGGATGCCTTGAATATAAAATAACGGAGACCACCAGAGGCTCTGCTGATTAAAAGAAATCCCATTGCGAAAGGCATCACCATCCCAACGGAGCTAGGGCTTAATAGCTTCTCAAGCTTTCCAAATGCTCTTGATGATGAAGGTACCCCGAATTTGAACAAGTTCTTTCATAGTGAGCAAGGTCTGGAGACCAATGCCCTTCCAAGCCGATCTGTGAACTAGGAATCCCGAAGAGATGCAGTGCCTGACAAGAATTTTTCAGGCCTCATCACCAGTAAGAGCATAGATAATCCACTTCGCACAGAGAGCATGCCCCTATTTCTGAGTGGAGAGAAGGCCAAGGCCTCCAGAATCATGAGGAAAGCAATAAAACTCCTAGACAACCCTATGAAACCCATGGCCGTCAACTCCAGAGGCCCAAAGAAAATCTCTGAGTAGGCATTCCAGCTTGAGATAAGAAGCCTTAGAGGGAGCCCAACATGAGGAGTAGTAGACATGAGTAGCAGCCAACACTTTGGAGCAAATCTAAAATTTCCCAACAAGGGAGAGAGGCTTACAGATCCAATATTGCAGCTTTTTTTCAATCTTCGCAATCACAGCATTCCATAAATCCACAGAGGAGCCATGGAAAGCAAAGGGAATGCCTAGGAAGTGGAAGACTTCCCCATGCTGAACCCATTTCCAGCCAAATTTATCAAGCCAGGGAGGGGCTGGAAGAAAAGACTGTCCAAAACAAAGAGTTTTAGACCATTGGATAGCAAATCCAGAGGCTTGACAAAAGGTGTACATGCACTGCAAGGCATTGGAGATGTTCTCCTCATCCTCAATAAGAGTGAGAAAGGAGTCATCAGCAAAGTGACCATTAACAAGCTTGGAAGAGGATTCAGGAAGGGAAATGCTACAAACCAAACCAGAGGAAACAAATTTGGAAAGAAAATACCCAAAGCCTTCAGCAGCAAGCACAGATAAAGTAGGAGCCAGCAGACAACCTTTCCGAATGGATCTAAAAAGCCCAAAAGTATCAGATTGAGACCCATTGATGGTAATGCACACAGAGGAATCACCAAAAAGCATTTCCATAGACTACACAAGAAGTGAGGACCGAAACCAAGAGCTTGAAGCATAACAAGTATGAAAGGCCATTCAATGCGGTCATAGGCTTTAGCAAAACAATTTTGAGGAACAGGGTAGCCTGTTTAGATTGACGAGCCCATTCCATCCCTTCCTAGATAGCAATAATGTTGTCAAGAATATACCTAGATTTAATAAAGCCAGTTTGTTCAGGGTGGACAATAAGAGGAAGGAGATGTCTGATTTTGAGAGCTAACACTTTGGCAACTATCATATAGGAGACGTTCAACAAAGTGATGTGCCTCTGGAATTGTAGATATCCTCTGGATCACTAGATTTAGGTATGAATTTGATATTCCCTTGATTAATTAAAGTACCCAAACTTTATTGTGAAAGGCCTCGAGGTAAAATTTGTGTAGGTCAGGACCAACAGCATCCCAAAGGTGTTTGTAGAATTCGCAGGGGAATCCATCACATCCTGGAGATTTATCATTGGCCATAGAAAAATCCACTTCTTTGAGGTCAGAGATGGTAAGCATTTTCTCACAAAAGGTACGTTGCTCAACCGCTATGCGGTTTGGAGTAACAGCAATACAAGCCTTAAGAGCCTCTTCCCGCGTAACAGAATTACCCTGCGAAGCAAACACTTGTTCATAATGATGAACAAAATCCTGAAGAATGGTTGGAAGCTTAGTAATGGTTTTAGATCCTTGTTTTATCTTTTGAATACCAACATTGGTATGCTAGGCTTTAAGAGCATGAAAAGTCTCCTTAGAGGCTTTATCGCCCACCTCCAACCAGTGGAGGCGAGCTTTGATTTGAGCTCCACGAGTAGCATAGGCATCAACAATTTGCTTCTCATGTCAAAGTTGGGCCAGCTTAAGCTGGAGTTCAGAATCAAAGAGTTCAACACAAGCGTATCAACAACATTGTGAAGAGCCTTAGTGTTAGCTTCATAAGAACGCTTCCTGTAGCAGGCTAACTGATGGCCATAAATGCAAATAAATCTTGCATTACAGGTGATGGTGTCATTCCACCATTGAATCCAACCAAGATGACAAGGCTCTAAATTTCAAACTTGAAGAATGTGAGCAGTAGTGGAGGCATGCATCAGCACATACGTGTTCAGATAAAACTGTGTTTGAGCAACCCTCCTGGCAAAGGACTGCCAAGTGATGGAAAAGTAAATGGGGAAGTGATCTGACATGGTCACATCTGTTAGAGGAATGATAGGTAGGCCTCGATCTTCAGAAAAAGAGAAAAAAGATTGAGCCGTTATCATAGCACCATCTAGTCTCTTAAGTATGTGGTTAGAGGCAGCTCTAAAATTAGACCAAGTATGCCAAACCCCAACCTGTTGGCAGCGGTTAGCATTGGGATCAAAAAGGCCCAATTTATTGTGCATGTGGGACCAGTATTCTCTCTCCCCAGCTGTCCAACGAAAAGGCGTAATCCCTTCCTTGTCAGAGGCCAGCTCAAACATATTAAAATCCCCACACATAACCCAAGTAGTAGGAGGAAAATTGTCTACCAGCTAGCACCAAAGTTGAGATCTTTCGACATCATCATTGGGGGCGTAAACATTAATGATACCAAAAGAATGATTATGAAGAGATAGCAAAATCTAGGTGACACGATGCATTGGATCAGATCCATGAGCAATAACAGAAGAATAAAGGCGAGGTGACAGAATAGTAATGACACCACCTTTACCAGCTTCATGCCGAGAAGAAAACACAATGTCATCCAACCATATGACACGACAGGCAGAGTTAAGCAAGAACCTAGAAATTTTAACTTCTTGTAAACATAACACGTCTAGACTGTGAAGTCTGCAACGGGTATCATGAACATAGTACTTTCTGGAGAGGTTAGTTAGACCTCGCACATTCCAGGACAAAAAATTCATAAAAACTCTTTCATGGTTTCCTCGTCCCCAAGAGAGGAGAAACTATTATGCAAGAAGGCTGGTACAGAGCCAAAGCTGGGGAGTAAATCTCCAGAAGAGGTAAACCACCTTTTTTCTGGGTTGTCCGTGTGTCCATCAGGACTGTGAGACCGATGCAAAGACTAGGAAGAAACTGAAGAAACCACTGGCGGTGTGAGCACCACTTCTGGAGTGGAAGGCTTCACGACTGAGCTTTTCCCCTGGATAACAGGGTTTGAAATAAGCGGCACCACCAGTGGCGCCTTAATGGAAGGAGGAGATTTTCCAACTAGAGGATCTAGAGACAACACAATAGCGGAAGTGGCTTGCGTCGTCTTGGAGCCTGAGGCATTCCTACCTTTTCGCAAAACTGTAGTCCATTCTTCTTTTTTTCCAGCTTTCATGTTTTTGACCGGCGCTTCAGCAACTTTAATATTCAAAAACTGTAGGTACATAGCATTCTCCTTAATATGAAAGATTCTCTGTACCAACATGTAATAATATTTCATAAGGTCGTGGTTCTAGTACTATCTCATATGTTTCATCGCTCCCTTTATCAGAAGGTGGACTCTCTTTCGAAGTAGGTTTATCAACTTTAGTATTAAAACCTAGTCTTGTTTTATCTCTGGTCTTGCGAAACTCCATGGGTGTAGGTTCAATGATCCCTCACCCTGTGTCATTTAGAGGTCCTTTTCCTTTGTATCCCATTTGTGTGAGGAAATCATATCCCTTTCCATACTGTTTGGGGGATATCTACACATGTTTGACCTCAGATTCCACTGGTTCTCCCTTGTAAAGCCAATCCAAGACTGCCTATTCTTCTGTGTTATCTAAAGAAGATGTGGATTCCTTTATCATGCTAGTTTCCTTGTATACTTCTGGCTCCTTGGATGCTACAGGTGTGAATGTTGATGAAGGTTTCCCATAGGATCTCGGTGACACCAGAATTTCTGTCAATGAGGGAGTGAGGTCCAGCTTGTACTCTCCCATACCTGTTGCTTCAAGTTTCAAGGTTTTGCTAAAACTCTTCATAACCATGTCCTTGGTAGTTTCAGGTGCAACTACACATCCATAGCTTCTTTTTTGTGTGGGATCATGCTACCTTCTTTGATATTGTTGCAAGTGTAGTTAGCATCTGTAGGAATCGTCACTTCCACCCCATTATGTGGGAATTTTATGCATTGGTGATAAGTGGATGGTACAACTTGCATCTCATGAATCCATGGTCTTCCTAGTAGAATAATGTAGGCCAATGGTAAATCTAGAACTTGACATATGAGGTTCCTCTCAATTGGTCCGACTCTGATAGGTAGAGTAATAAGACCTCTAGAAGATCTTTCTTTCTCATAATAAGCTTTGATGGTTATCTTATTTCAAGTGTCAATAGTTTGTTCTGAGAGACCTAGTCTCCTGATTAGATCCAGTGTACAGATATTCAATCATGTGCCTCCGTCTATCAATATGCATCTTACACAGGATTTATGAATAAGGACTTCGATATGGAGGGGTTGATTATGTGGATGTGTCAATGACTTATCATCCTCTTCAGAAAAGGAGAGGTAGTGTGGCGCTGAGATGTAATTGACCATTGCTTGAAATTTGTCTATATCAATATATTTTGGAACATTAGCAGTGTGTAGGGCCTATTCTAGGATTTCCCTATGTACCGTGGATATCTTGAGCAACTCAAAAATAGAAATTTTGGCGGAGGTTCGTTTCAATTGGTCTACCAAGTCATATTTTTCTCCGAGGATAGTGACCATGTGTCTTGCTGCTGGTTTAGGAATAGTGACAATAGGAACCTTGGATGTTGACGTTGATGTTAGTTTTGGAGGTCCTTTGATTGTAACCTGTGCTTGGCTCCGTTTTATAGCATTTGAGTGAGATTAGACACCTTTAATTGTGATCACATTGATGGATTCATTTTTAATGTTAAGCATATTAATCACAATGTCATTTTTAGAATAGGTGTAGTTTACCTCATTACCTTTCCCTCTGGATGTTTCTCCTTAGTTGTAATTAGGAAAGGGTTTGTTGAATGTTGTATGATCCTCATTGGTAGTATGTTCATCTACTTTGATCTTACCTCCTTCGATGAGGTCTTGGATGACATGTTTAAGTTTGAGACAATTATTAGTCTTGTGGCCCTTGTTTTTGTGGAAGACACAATAGGAGTTATCATCCCACTACCTGGGTTTGACCATTGGTTCCCATCGTTTAGAATCGAGAATTGTAAGAACTTTGTTATCCACCAATGTTTTCAAAATAGTCTCAAGAGTCTCCCCCAAAGGAGTGAATGTTCTTTGGGGTTTTGAAGTCCACGTTCATTCCTTGTTGTTATCATTGTTTGTTTTGGGAACGGGAGCTGTTACCTTAGCATCTTTGCTTGCTTGCATGCCATTAGCTAGGTTGAATGCCTCGAGTTTTGGATTAATGATAGAGGCATCAACCACTCCATCATTAACAACATTCTTTTTTTGTTTCCACCATTTAGGCTTGGAGTTGGAGTTGGATTTGTTGGTTTTTTTTTTCATTTTGAAGGGTGATCTCTCCCCTTTTGACCATGACTTCCTCAATACAGAGGGCATTTTTAATCATTCTACCGAAGTTTGGAGAGTCTTGCATTTGTAGCGCATAGCTCAATTCAGGTACTAGATTATTAAAGAACATTTCCATCTTCTCTGTTTCGGGAATGACCCTTGCATATCATGCAAAAATCTTCCTCCATCTTTGTAGGAAGTGTGTGGATGATTCTTTAGTTTGTTTTTTGGTGTTACATAGGTCCATCATAGTTACATCATGTTGGATGTTGTAGGGGTAATGGTGAATGAATCGTTGGATTAACTCCTCAAATGTTTTGACCTTAGGGTTCAATTTTGAGAACCACTCCATGGCATTACCTCCTAGACTCCCTGGAAACAGTCGCATGAGGTATGTAGGTTTGTGCATGTACTCGATGCTTAAAGCACAAACTTTTCGTACATGATCGTGGGGGTCAGTTTCTCCCGTGTACTTGTCATACTTTGGCCTTGCCATGTTGGGAGGAAATGGGACCATGGTGATACTCTTGTCAAAAGGAAATGGACAAATGGTGTCCAAAGAGTATTGTTTTTTGGGTTTCTCTTTCTCCTGTTTGAGATTTGTGAGCTCCATTTGCATTAGATTGAGCTGCTTGCTGAGAATAGATATCGGGTTCGGTACCTCCTTTTCCTTGAGATTTTCTACATTATAATCCTTGGGTAACTTGACACCTATGGATGCTAGATGGAGGAAGTATTTTTCTTTATCCTCACTAATTATCCATTCCAATAGCTTGTGGATCCATTTACTTTGTTTGAGTTTTTCATATTCATCTTCAGGGATCTCCTCTTCACTATCTGATCCAAATGGATTATGTTCAAACTTGGGTCTTTCTTGCTCTTTCATGCCTTCAAATTTTTCGTGTTTGCCATCATTATAACCCTCGAAAGCCTTACTCCATTCATTAGTGTTGTTATCCATTTGAGGGGAATCTAGATCAAGAAGGGAACTATGATCCTTTAGTTGTGTACTGGTTGCGTCTTGTGTTAACCATGAAGTTTGTTTCTCAACTTTGTTAACATTTCCCAATAGTGCAAGTAAGGATTTCAGATTATTCAAGTGGGCGTGTCTAGGTAAAAGTAACTGTTTGTTGTTGGTGGATGTAAATGATTCTAGCGTCAGAGGGTTAGAATGCCCTAATAGTGAGCTGGGAACCAAGTTGTTGGTAGAAAGTGGGTAGACCACACGTATTGAACTGATCGTGAAAGACTGACTAAGCATGCAAGGTGGAAATTTTGAAAGTGTTTTGAAATTACAATAGGGAGACCAGAAGAGATAACAGGAACCAGCTAAAGAGAAAAAAGGGTATCCTAATCAACTGAGACTTTCTAAGAAAAACTTCTACAAGTACCCACCGTCCTGAATACGAGCTCCCAGATGCGAGACTTTGATGGTACTAGATGCGATCCTAGAATCTAGATGCGACTACTTGTTGACCAAATGCGATCCTAAATACAAAATGCGATCTTAAACACTGCATGTGACTTGGAAAATATAGGATGCAATTTTATGATTCTTTTGTCAGTTTTGGTTAGTTCTGAAAAGTTCATTCTCGAAGTGCATGAAGGTGTTTGTTTCCAGATTCCATTAAGAGGTGTCGTAAGGTGTGAAAAATATTTGTACTCTAGGGTTTAAAATTTGTTGATTTTTTTGAGGAGCTTATCTTTTTAATGATCTTTTGAACATGTCAAACAGTTTTGCATTGTTAAGAGGGTGAAACAAACACTCATCTTTTCCTATTCTCTAGGTGGAGGATGAAAATCTTTGCTTGTTGACTCAGGTACACACTCAAATGCTAATCAAAATATAGCCATCACCAAGCACACAATGGCTCCAGTCATGATGTTGTATTAGCCGACTCCAAATGCAAGTGAGGGCACAATATGACGAGTGTCTTGGGGCAATTACTTTTTTCCTTGCACAAATATTATCACCCTTTCAGGGATGAATCAGGAATTCTTTCAGTTAAAGTTGTTGTAGATTATTGGGCAATCCGTTTGAAACTGTCCCTCATAGAATTGCACAAGGAAAAATTTAGGCATATAGCCCTATGAGTACCTGAATATATGTAGTCTCATAAGCAAGATTCAAGTGGCTTTGCTCTACATATACCTAGATATGTTCAAGGAATGATGTCGTAATTCCAAGAACAAAACCAGTTTCATCTTCCGAGGCTTTAGCCTACGAGGAAGCAACTATTTATAGTGAGTTGGAAGGGTCAGCGTAAAACCTGTCCTCACTTGGGTCATTCCCGGGAGATTTTTTCCTCAACCGGCAGGCCCTCTACTGTTTAAATGTATGTAACCAGGATTGGCGAGCTTTGGATGTTTGGATTTCTGATTCTTCCGAAGAAGAAGAGCATACTTTCCTAATCTAAACCATTTTCTCCCAAAATACTCAAAGCAAAGTTCATTCCTTCAAGCTATGTTGAGCTCAATTTAGTTGTTTCTATTTTAAAGAAAACAGGATGCTTGAAAAGGAAAGTTTGCCTTGTTCAATTAACCACAAAATTTAGTGAGTTGCTTGTCCAATTACTAATTCGAAAAGAATTAAATGATTGAAATTGTTCTTTAATCCCACATATTTAGTGCTTTGTTTTGTTCATTTACTATTTCCAAAACTAATTAGGTGATGTTTTTGCTTGTTCATTTACCCCAAATTCCGTTCAATCCATAAACTAATGTATGAGTTTCTGATTTTCCTTAAAAGGAAAAGAGCATAATCCTCTAGTTAGTTTAGTGACAAATTGGAATATGTACTTTAAGTTTGAAAGCAAGTAAATAGAGGTCAAGATGGGGGTTGGCAACCTGTAAAATTGAGTTAGTATGCGTTTAGTTCAACTCCCACAAAAATCTCCAAAAACAACCTGCAAACACTTGTTAAGCTGCAAAACATCAAAAACACAACTTGTTGAAAATGTTAAAGTTAGGCAAACGAAATGTACAAGCTTTTTAACCAGATGCGAGCCTAAAATTTTACTGAATGCAAGCTAGCATATTGTATGTGAGATTCCTTACCAAATGCGATCCCATGCTTACCAGATATGATCCTAAACTGAAAACAATCCAGGAAATCTCGGATGCAAGCCTAGTTTTCTGCAGTGCGATGGCGTATCCCGGATGCGATCCTGAATGATCAAAAATGATCTTGTGACAGATTCCTAAGCATGCAAATTAGCAAAAAAGTTTTAGAAAATGAGGTCAAGTTGGAAATCTTGCCCCACGGTGGGTGCCAAAAATGTGTGTGTATATTATGTACCTGATGAGAGAGACACAACACGTCAATAAGTCATTGCATTAGTTCAAAAAGGTTAGATAAGCATGCAAAACCAACTAATATTGACCTATTGCCTTCTAACTAAGAAGAGTGTGATTAGTAACATAATAGCCCTTAGACTATGCTACAATCAGTGACATATACGACCTAGCATGAAGAATTTTAGTTCAAAACAAGCTAAAAAGATGAGAAAACATGCATTCTAGCTCTAAGAATGGAAATAAGAACAATGTGAAAGCATGAAATAAGAAGTGAAATATGTGTCTAAGATTAATCTAACAACATAACATTGCATTTAGGATATGAGTTGAAGGCTTATTTTCTCTCAAAAATGGCTTCTATTTATAGAAGAATGAGAGAGAGAGAGAGGGGAGACAAGGCTCATTTATGAGTTAAGGGACTCATTAATGGAGGTGTAAGAACCATTAATGCCTTGGGAATTAATAAGGCATGGAAGAGACATAGGCTTAAGGCATCTTCATTAATAAGGTATTAATGAAAGCCTTAAAGGAGAAAGGGAAGGGTGTAAGAGGGTGGCTTGAGAATGTGGACTTGAGAAAGTCATGCTTGAGAAAGTGGACTTTCTCAAGTGGGTTGAGTTGTTAATCATTCCTTAATGGAATGTGACAACATTAGGAGGT
>MU226018.1:143656-161346 GCA_018584345.1 Thuja plicata
TGAGATAGGTTAGGTTGGGGTTTAAGGGAATATTAATTAAATGAATTAAACTTATTTAATTCATTCAAAAATATAGGAATTAATTATTTAAACAATTTAATTGCTTTTTAATAATTAGGGGACTATATCTATTTTAATTGAATTAAATAGGCTAGGGGAATGGGTTAATTGCAAGTGGGTAATTGATTTAGGGATTTATTTAATTCCTTTATAATTAAATACTATAGCCATGTTTGATTTTGATTCATTTTAATTGGTTTGAATTTATTTGAATTGTATGGCTATAATAGTTAATATAATTCAGTGATAAAAATCACCTAGAATATTAAATTGATTTGAAGAATTATGCCAAGCAATAACAGGGTCATTTGGACATAATCAAGGGTATGATCACACTTCGGGAAAATAGGGTCTATAGTTGGAACAGACCAAATTTAGGTGGTTACAACAACAACTAATCTACAATATATATTATCTTTCATTATCCTCCATAATAAATATTGTAAAAACAAAAAAAAATGTAAAATGCAAAATGTTTATTATCCCTTTTCTCCCCCATAATGAACATTGGGAAAAACACCAAGTAAACTTTGAAGTGCTTGAAAGTGATCACCAGCAAGGGGATTTGTGAATATATCAACAATTTGTGTTGCAATGGGACCATCTTGAAGATATTGTGGATCCTATAACATTTTATGCATCCAAACAGCCTGACAAGCAACAAATGTAGCAACTTTGTATTCAACCTTCATAGTATAAAGAGATACATTCTAGGTTGTTTCATAGATTTCAAGGAAATGACTACAAAACCAAAACTAAATGCATAACAAGAATTATACTTTTGATCACCTATAAAATCTACCCAATAAAAATCAGTGTAACAAACCAATTTACACTCCTTAGAATGATGAAAAGAAAGACTAAAATGTATTTTTCCTTTAAGATATTTGAGTGTCCATTTAGCTACACTGGAATGTGCTTCCTTAGGTTTAGACATGAATCTACAAACTAAACTTATTGCATATGTAATATCTAGTTTGATAATGGTCACATAAAGAAAAATTCCAACTAGATGTCTATAAAGAGTGGGATACAGAAGTAGAATCATCATAAGTAGATAGATTAATGCCAACCTCCATATGTAGTGCTCATGGGATTTCAATCTTACATATGAAACCTTTGAAGAATATCTTAAACATACTTCTCTTGTGACAAATATATACCATGTGTATGTTTCCAAAATTCAAGACCGAGAAAGTAATGCATCTCCCCTAAATCAGTCATTTGAAGTTTTGAAACCATAGTTTCTCTAAATTTAGAAAATAAAGAAGAATTATTGCCAGTGTATGTGAGATCATCCATGTATAGAGAACAAAAAAAGAACATCCTCACCAAAATGAGTGATATAAATATTAGCATTAGAAGGAATTTTTACATAACCATTTTGCAAAAGAAAAGAGTCAATCCTAGAGTACCATCCTTGAGGTGCTTGTATTAGACCATATAAAGGGCCTTCCTCAACCTATAAACAATATTTTCTCTAAATGGAACTTCAAAACCTTGAGGTTGAGAAACATAAACTTCCTCATCATTATAAACATTTAAAATAAACTTTTAACATCCATTCGATAAACACTCTATCCATTTTGAGAAGCCAAAGATAGAACTAATTGAACAGTATCCATCCTAGCTATAGGAGAAAAAGTTTCTATACAATCAACACTTTTTTGCTGAGTGTAACCTTTTGCAACTAGTCTACCTTTGTATAAATATAAATATTCCCATTAGAATTATATTTATTTTTAAAATCCACTTTGTACCAGAAACATCCTTACTAAGAGACAACTCCACCAACTCCTAGGTGTCATATCGTAGACACCATTTCACTCTTCATGGCTGCAACCCACTTGTGCTTTGTACTAGCTTCAACAAAAATCTTTGGGCTCATTATTCTACATAACATGAGTCATGAGAGCATAGTTAACTTGTCTATGAGATCTGGTATTAATTTTATCAAAATTAGTATCTAACATAAGAGATGGAGAATGGTTTTTCTTAGTTCTTCTTTGATATTTCATATATTTCCTAGTCTCCACATTTGAGGATGAAGTTTCTTCATTATCAACTGTTGATTCATCAAACTTGAGGAAATGGGAGTCCTCTTCACATACATCATTCATGGAGGGATATATCTCTTCTAATCAATCTCAATATTCTGATCCTTTTCATCCAGAGTATATTGACCTTTTTCATCAAAGATAATATATCTACTTATAATTAATCTATGACTAATAGGATCATATAATTTGTAAGCTTTGTGTTTAGAATGATACCCAAAAAATGCATTTGATACTTCTTTCATCCAAATTTTTTATTTTGTCTTTAGGAATATGAGCATAAGAAACACAATCAAACACCTTAAAATGAGAAATAAATGGTCTCAAACCAAACCAAAACTATTCAAGAGTCATGCCAAGAACTACATTTGTGGGGATCCTATTCAAAAAATAAATTATCGTTTCAAATGCCTCTTCCCAAAAAATCTTATCTAAGTTCTTTTCTTTCATCATGCTACGAGCCATTTCAACAATAGTTCTATTTTCCCATTCAGCAGCTCTATTTTTTTTGGAGTGTAGGAAGTGGTAAACTTCCATTGAATCCAATTTTCTCTAAAAAATTCCAAAAACATATTTGACCTATACTCTCCCCTATTATCTGATCTAATGACTTTAAGGATGTGACCACTTTATTTTTCAACTACTTGTTTGAACTCAACAAATTTATCAAAGACTTCTTATTTATCAGCCAAATAATATATCTAAGTTTTATGAGAAAAATCATAAATAAAGGTGAGAAAATACTTGGTGAGGGTGTTGCCATAGGACCTCATAAATCAATATGAACAACTTCAAGGGGTTTTTGTGCTCTTTTCTCCATACCAATAAAAAAAAATCTATGTTGTTTTCCAAATAAATATTCTTCACAAATTTTCTATCTATTCTTAAGGAATGAAAATCCTTTAACCATATGTTTCTTTTTAAGAAAAATTAAACCACCAAAATTTAGATGCTCATACCTTTGATGCCATAACTGACTATCACGCACTTTTGTGGTACTCAAAACCTATTTTCTTAAAGAGAAGTGAAGGGGAAACATACAATAACCTATCATCTATGCTAGGGAAACCACTTCATATCTCTGTGACTTATCCTTTATTATACATTCAATCCTTTCAAATAAAACTTGTTGATTTTGTTCAAGCATCTGACCAACTAATAACAAATTCTCTTTTAGAGAAAGAACTAATAATGTATAAAAAAATATGTTTATTTTTTCCATTTTGATTCGTTACTTCAATGGTTTCTATTCATTTACAACCATGAGAATTATTTCTCCCCAACACCACTGAACAATTATATTCGTCATCCAAATTGATAAACAAACTTTCATTAGAATTCATGTGTGAGGAACAACCATAATCAAACAAGAAAGAGACATATTTTGTTTATCTTCTACAATGTTATTAGCAAATTGTTTATGCCAACATCCAGACTCATAATGACCAAACTTGTTACAATGGAAACACTGAAAAATGACTTATGTTTGATGACATAAGTTTTTCCATTAGTATGCAAAGAGAAAACAGTTGTTTTCAACCGTCGGTTACACTACAATGAAAGTCAGGTTTTAGTTCATATCGAAAGTGCTAAGTAAACAGAAACCCGGCGACACAAGTTTTTTAGTGTAAACTGAAAGTGCAACCTGAAGATGATATAGAGGAACCCAACAAGAAGGTTACACTATAAACTGAAAGAGAAGAAACAAAGGAACCTGACAAGAAGGTTACACTCTAAACCAAAAGAGTAGAAACAAAGGAACCCGATAGCAAGGGAACCCGACACACAGTTCAACAAAGGAACACTGAAAGGTATTCAAACTAATTTAAGAGAAAACCGAGCATCAGACACCGAAAGTCAGTTATATCCCAAGAAAAGTGGATCTGACTTCCACGTCAGATAAAATAGCTATATTCTATATTTAGAGTTTTGATTTATTTTAAATCCATTTCTTGAGGAACAAGAAACATTATTGTAATTGTTTTAATCAGTCTAATTGATTAAAAACATGCAAACTAGGAGATCAAGGTCAAGTTGTAAACCTTTGATCATAGAGTTAGTTTTGTAATACGTGAAACTAAATTAGGTCAATCTATGTTATAAATATATGTTGTAATCATTCATTTGAGATGGATGATTGTAGCCAACGAGCACATTTATGGATTAGACTGAGAGTTTCAAGAAGCAGAACAACAAAAGATAAATTTGGTTATCAAGAACCAAGATCCAAGGCTACCGAGCAACAGAGGTATTAATCAATCACATTAGGTGATACTTTGTACATGTGATTTGTAATGAATCTATAATCAGAAATAGTAGATTCCATACACTCAGATCAATGATTATTTTTGTCTACATTCTAACAAGTGTAGCAAATAGAAGAAATCCTTTCAAGAAAGGTGGATTTAACAATCCTATTGTAAATATCTTAACCAAGTGCACACTAAACAGTGTTGATAAAGCTCTTAATAGAGTAGACCTTAACCAGTCTCCACATAATACTCCTAATAGGATAGATCATAAGAAGTGATCAAATTATAAGCCTTAAGCAGCCCCTTCCAATCTACAAATAGTAAAGTTTTTGTGTGTCCATCCCCACCATAGTTTTTACCTTCTAACAGGGGTTTTCTGCGTTACCATATCTTGTGTTATGTGTTATTTCTTTCATGAATGTTTCTATGAATGTCTACATACAATTAAGATTATGAATTGATATCACATGCATAAAGAAAGAACAACAGATATGATCGGTAAAGAAAACATTTGATTACATAAGGTTAAAGGTTAATTAGCTAAAAGTTTTAGAGGTACTGATTCACTCCTCCCCTCTCAGTACACACTTCCCATTATTTCCAACAATTGGTATCAGGGCTAGATCTCTTATTTGGAAAGTTTAAAGACTTAAGAGAAAAGATCATACAATGGAGAAGTACAGGCTTGACAAGAGTATTGAGAATCAGAAGCTAGAAATTTAGATCTTCTATGAGCAGTATAAAGAAGCTAGAATCAAGATGAGATAGTTGATGGATGAAAGAAATATTATGGCATCTGATTGAAATGAAATAGATTACCAAGAAGAAGAGATACCAGATAGATATTTGAGTCTTCAGGATCCACAACTAGAAAAGCATCAGACACATAAGAAGAAAGCATCACAAGTCTAAATGAAATCAATCAACATCTGGCTGGACAAGTAAAATCTCTGCAAATTAGTCAAGAGACACAGATGGTAAGAATGATTGATGTCATGAACAATGCTAGACAAGATGAGCAAGAAAGAACACTAGTTATTGATGATAGAAGGAAGATTACTAAAAAGCTACAAGAGAAAGAGACAGAAATACAAAGACTTATAGAACATCATCATGAGATCACAAATCAGATTATTCTAATGTGTCAAGAGGCAAATAGAATGTATATAGAACTCATTGAAAGAATAGAAGTCATTGGTGAGCTAAGAGAAGAAAATGAAAAGCTGAAACATGAAGTAAGAATTCAACAATAGCATAATGAAATAATCAAGAGAGCTAAAGAAAGCAATAAAAGGATGGATGATTTTCTTGATGGACAAAGGAGAGCCAACAACAACACCGAACTAGGGTATACCGAGAATGGAGAATCTCCCAACCAAGCTGATCCAAACAATGTCTATGCAAATCCAAAACCAAGAAATCTTACATGCAGTCACTGTGGAAGGCAAGGACACACATCAAATGTATGCAGGAGAAAAATGAAACATATTCCTAAATCCACATCTTCATTCATAGGAATTTTTTATAAATATAACAAGAAAGGACATAAAGCATATGAATGTAAATCTGAGGTGAAACAACCAAAGAAGGAAACCTACATGGAAAAATACTATCCTACTTGCAAAATGCATGGGCACACATCTCTTGAATGCAGGAAGAAGAAAAAGAAAGCATGGAAGCCTAAAGGTCAAGAAACTACGTATCAATCGAAAAGAGTCAGTAACCAATATGTTTGGGATTACAATATGGGAAAACTGTATAGCATGTGGAAGATTTGGTCACATAGATACAAACTGTATAAGACAATGGACAAGAAAGTCAAGGAGCTAGACTAACCCCAGAATGGCATGTCTACACTATCATAAAGTTGGTCATCTGAAGAAAGATTGTAGAGACCGAATGACAGAGACCAATACCTTTGCCAATGGAAACACCATTGAAGACATCAAGAAGATGAGAAACAAAATGTGGAGGAAAGCTATAAACACTAACGAAGCTATACCGATCAATGCAATTGGTGAGACCTTATCCAATGTTTCTAGTGACATCACCACCCTCACCTAAGTAGAACAAGTAAGTATGGAACTGCATTATACCAAGTTATATTTTTCATCAGTTCCATTATACATACTTAAAATACCAAATTAGCATGATTAAAGATGCACTATGGTATTACTTGTTATAATTCTATGAATAAAATCTCATCCGTCAATACATACCAAAATACATCGTTGTACATACAAAGCTAAGTTTTATATACTTACCGAGAATCATCGGTTAACACATAAAGGCTAAGTTGCTAGTGTAAACTGAGATCCATACACAATGATGTCTTCACCATACACTGAAATCCGTTGGTGAACGTAACAAGTTAGCAGCTGCCCTGAAGCATCGTATTATCATCGATAATGTTATTGTGTATCACTCGACGACTCTGTCTTCACACATTGAGAAGTGGTTGAGCATTAATGACTCGACTTAGGGAAAATTCTATAAATAGACGATGGAAGGGTTTCATTTTTCACCAAGTGATTAGAGTGAAGAGACAGAATGAAGCCAGAGCACAAAGTGACAAGATTGCAGAGCGACTCCAACCCAGTTCACAGCACTCCAAATAGATTCCTAATAGCTACAGAGGTCAAAGTAAGTAATAGAGATAACTGAGAACTCTATTTTCATTTACAGGAAAAATCCCTAATTTCAAAAATGATGGCAACTACATCAAGAACTGCTAAGCTCAAGAATGATAAAAAGAATAAGGTCAACCTAAACAAGAATTCAACCTGTGAGGAACCTCATTACAAGATATGTCCCGAGGTTTCTTCACAACCCGACAATGCTAGTGCGTTCTTCAGGATACCAGCTAGGGTTTTGCTCATCAAAGACATGCGAGCGTATATACACTGCAAGATCATAGAAATAGGAGACCTGGAAGTTGAGAAAGCTTTCAAGAAGCTTTGAAATGATGATAGCACTATCAAGGAAGAGCATAAGCACATTGAGGTAAAAGGGCTCACAAATGCCCTATGGTTCTCGAAGGAGTTCAAGACCAAATGGATTCAGTTAGTACTAAGTAGGATACATGACCAAAAATTATGGTTGGATGAGCCTAAACCAATAACCAATAATTTCATACACAATGTTAGCAGTTATCCCATAACCGATAAGGTAAAGGCAATAAAACACCTGCCTAAAGTTGAAATTGAGAAGAATACAGGAGTTGCATGGGATGGAAGAGGACTAAAGATATCCACCATCAACGATGATGAACTGAAATTTGGAGCATGTGTCTTAGGATACAAGTTCTTTCAGGCTAGCAAGATGAAAAAAATTGCATCCGGAGCAGTGGATACAACATACAAGATTGTCAAGAAGGGACTGCAATTGGATCTATCATAAATTCTGCTAAGACAATTGGATGAGAACATGAAGACAATATGAAATGTAAATTCTAACTCATGTAAGTTTGGATCACTCATCATGTGCATAATTTTCTATTTCCAAGAATCTTTCCCATCTATAGGAAATCTCAAATGGGACACTACAAGACCAGTGACCATATAGATTAGTGATTTCATCAAATCACTAGGAGACAATCTTGAATCAGTCATGGATGAATACTTTTCTAGATTCAAAGATAGAATGCAGAAGAGAGTAAGGATTCTAGAACAGTTAATAGAAAAGTTCAAGACTAACATATGTTTTATGGTAGACACTGACTACACCTACATCAAGCCAGTTGTACCAAGGACAGCATGGCTACCTCCACTTGATTATGAGGTAAACATAGATCAAGCATCAAATTCTATTGAGGAATTGATAAATGAACCATTAGATAAATCACAACCTAAGTTTGGAACTTATGAAGAAGCCAAAGAAAGGATTAAAACTGGCTTAGTTGTGAAGAAGATTGATAGGAAGAAAGAAAAGATGTTTAAGAACTTACAGAAAAAGCTATCGGTGAATGAAGAGGAAGCTTAATAGAAAGAAGAAACCGAGGGTCAGTCACCCATCGGTGAAGCTGAGGAGGAGAGTGACTCGGAGTCAGATAAACCACCACCTCCACCAACTAAGAAACCTAGGACTATTGCTGCATCCAGGACCAGGATTCAGACAACAAAGGATGCTAGTCCTTCACCGATAAAGAAAGGTCAAGTAAGGACCTACAAAAGAAAACCTCAAACCAAACAGTCCAAAGAACTGAAGAGGAGAAGGAAATTAATCCTAACCAAAGAGGATATCGAAGATACTCATGAGGATGAATCTATCCAAAAAGAAAAGAATAAGATTCCCAAAATTGTTGATGAATTATGTGCTTCAATTATCAAATCAAGAACAGTAAATGATAGAAAGATTAAGAAATGGCTAACATTGAATCCTGAGGATCAAAATAAAATTGAAGAGGAAATTATCAAAATTATTTGTATATTCAAATATCTACCAATACAATTGGGAGATAATATGCCACAAGAACTTCAGGATAGATTATTAGTAAGATGGACATTTTCTTTACACTTTGAGAAAGAGATTAGGGAAAGAGCCCTAGAATTTTTCATGCCTCCCAAATTTTTTCTTAATGGTAATCTGTTTCATTATAGTGAGATGCCATAATCTTTATTTCATCTAGCAGCTGTCTCATCTTGATTCTAGCTTCTTTATATTGCTCATAGAAGATCTGAATTTCTAGCTTCTAATTCTCAATACTCTTGTCAAGCCTGTACTTCTCCATTGTATGATCTTTTATCTTAATTCTTTAAAATTTCCAAATAAGAGATCTAGCTCTGATACCAATTTTTGGAAATAATGGGAAGTGTGTACTGAGAGGGGAGGGGCGAATCAATACCTATAAAACTTTTAGTTAATTAACCTTTATCCTTATGTAATCAAATCTTTGCTTTACCGATCCTATCTATTGTTCTTTCTTTATGCATGTGATATCAATTATAATCTTAATTTTATGTAGACATTCATAGAAACATTCATGAAAGTAATTGACATGACATAAGATATGGTAACGTAGAAAACCCCTGTTAGAAGGTAAAAACTACGGTGGGGATGACACCCACAAAAACTTCACTATCTGCAGATTGTAAGGGGCTAGTTAAGGCTTACAATTTGATCACTTCTGATGATCTACCCTGTTAGGAGTATTATGTGGAGGCTGGTTAAGGTCTACTCTGTTAAGATCTTTAGCAACACTATTTAGTGTGCACTCGGTCAAGAGATTTACAATAGGATTGTTAAATCCACCTTTCTTGAAAGGATTTCTTCTATTTTCTACACTTGTTAGAATGCAGACAAAAATACTCATTGACCTTAGTGCAATCTAACAATTTCTGATTACATATCTGTTGGAATTAATGGGAAGTAGTACTAAGAGGGGAGGGGTGAATCAGTACCTCTAAAACTTTTAACACCTTTCTTAATTCATCATTAGTAATCATTCAATTTTGTATTACCAACCATTACTGTTATTCTTTCTTATTCATGTATTGTTTGTTCACAATCTTTAATAGTTTTCAACAGTCATAGAAACATTCATGAAAATGATAAACACATAACACAAGATATGGTATCGCAGAAAACTCCTGTTAGGAAGTAAAAACTACGGTGGGGATGGCACCCATAAAAATTCACTATCTGCAGAATGGAAGGGAGCCGGTTAAGGCTTACAATTTGATCACTTCTGATGATCTACCCTGTTAGGAGTATTAAGGAGGAGACATGTTAAGATCAACTCTGTTAAGAGCTTTAGCAACATTGATTTAAGTGTGCACTTAGTTATGAGATTTACAATAGGATGGTTAAGCCCACCTTTCTTGAAAGGATTTCATTAGTGTACTACACTTGTTAGAAAGAGTACAAATGTTGACCTAACTATATGCAATCTACTATTGCTGATTTACAGATCCATTAAATCTCTTACAATAATAAAATCACCTTAAGTGATTGATAAATACCTTTTCTCTGCTTGTCAGTAGCCTCTGTTTTGTTCTTGAAAACTAATTTGATTCTATTTGTGTTCTTCTCCAGATGAATTCTCTATTTGGTCTTTAGTTTCTCTCTGTGGCTACTACCTTCATTGATCAACAACTATTCTCAATGGTTTGAGCACCTATTTATACAAGTATTCAAGACCTATCTTGAAATTCACATTTTACAATGTTAACTCTTAGATCCAAGATTTACAACTTGACCTTGATCTTTAGTTTGCATGTTTTAAAATAGTAAAACTAATTAAAACAATAATGCATACATTTATTTCTCTGCACATAATGGATTTAAAAACAAATCAAGAAGCTATAAATACAACTTCAGTGATTTATCTGACGTGGAAAGTCAAATCCACTTTTTGCGGGATGTAACTGACTGTCGGTTCTTGGTCATCGGTTTGAACTTGCAATCTGTCTGCATTCCTTGACTAAACTATTTGTTGGGTTCCCTGTATCTTTCAGGTTCCTCTCTTTTTTGTTCCATCAGGTAGCATTGTTGTTACTCTTCGGGTTTTTTTTACCTTTTTTTCATCGGGTGACACTTAATAGTGTTTGTCGGGTAACCTTGGCATCGGATAGTGTTGTGCCTTGTCTGTCGGTGTAGAGTAAACTGATGGTGCAAATCATGTTTTTCTCTAAGTATACTAATGGAAAAATATAATTCCTTCAATCTCCCCCTTTGACATTAGTATCAAAAACTGATATGTGCATAATACTAAACTCTTTTGGTATGTATACACCATTTTTATATCCTTGTCATAATATGACTCCCCCTAACTGTGTGCACCGGTATAGTATATGTATATGTACATGTATACTATTCATTCTCTATATGTACATTATTTCCCATTTCTTTTACTATACATATGATTTCCTCCTTTTAACTGAGGTGAGTGAACATATCAAATTCCCCCTTTCTTTGATATTGATGACAAAAATGTACAACTTATAATATGCCAAAATTGTGACAAAAAATGTGCAACTTACAATGTGTCAAAAATGTTAGAATGGGTTGTTTTGATATCTTCCAGCAATTTCTCCCATTGTTCTTTCAACTATTCTAGTGCCATGTGTTGCAACTCTAGTCTCGCGTGCATATCATAAATGTTGTCCAGGAAAGACATTTCCGGGGTAGCAATTAGAATTTGCTTGTGTCATATTTTTTTTCAGGAGTGTACGTGTTGGTAAGAGCTTAACTTGGAGCTCATTGACCTCATCTCTATACTTCATCTTTGCAAACTATATGTCCTATCGATGTTTCCTAGCCTGTATGATTTGTTCATTGTGTAATTTAAGTGTTTCTTCTGTGTTGGCTAGACTCTGTGCACTGGACTAAAGATCAACATCTATTTTTTCTATCTTGTCGGTATACTCCTGAGTGAGTTGATCTAAAGTGCACAATTTCTTTATTAAGGCAACAACTTCAAATAGAATTGGATCAATTGTACTTACCAATTCAGATAGCTTGACCTTTTTAAGTGCCACTTCCTGGCTTATTTTCTCTGCGAGCTTGAATTCATACTTTTGTTCAAGTCTATCTTCCATAACCTTCTCAACATCGATATTCTGAGATGTTATTGCATCTATGAGTATGACCAGTTGATCAAGAATTGGAGATTTTTTATCAATATCTATGTCTGGTACAATCTATTGAAGTATATTTCTTGCTACTTCCAGTACCTTGGCCACTTTTGTTTCTCTCTTAAGTTTGTCTTGAATAGATTTTCTTTCATAGAGCTTAGCATATTTTGTTAGTGCAGTCAGATCCAATATTCTTGGATCACAGAATGGAATCTCAATGATTTCATCCAGAGTTACTGGATTCTTATTCTTTCCTTTCTTCTTCTTTGAGATTTGAGGGGATGTAGATGTATGAACTACCATAGCTAGTTCATTTGTTCGCTCTAAATTACTTGGTGAAGGTTTTATAGAGGATGCATCTTGTGTCTTCTACTCAGTGGGCACCTGTCGGTTATGTGAAGACATCTCTTCATTAACCTTGGGTGTTTCTGCAGAATGTGCTCCTAATTTCTTCTCCAGCTCATCCTTCTTTCATTCGTCACCTTTCTCTGTTGGTTTGTCCCCTGTTTCCTTTTGAGTTTCTTCCTTATTCTGATCAGTATAAGTATCTTTCTGATCATTGGTTGCAGCTTTCTTTGTAGTTTTATCTGTTTTTTCTTTGGCTTCTCCATCACCCTTATTCTCGGGTGTGCTTGTTTCCTTTTCATTTGAGCCCTCATTTCCCTCTAGTATGTTTATTGCCTTCATTAGGATAGCCATGTTACTTTGAGTTATGGCTTGGGCTTTGTCATTATTGGTGTCCTGCTCGTCAATTAGAGCCTTGTCAATAGTGACATCCTCACCTTTTTGTATATCTTCTGCAGGGTCTTGCGCTTTTGAGTGCATGATTGAAGTGTCCTGCACTTGTTCATCAGCAATGTCAACTATCTTACCATCTGATGTCTGCAATACTTGATGGCTTTGTTGATCCTTAAGTGTGATAAATATCACATCATCTTTCTTCTTTGGATCATTTTCAAAATCATAGTTAGTGATATCTTGGATATTATCATCCATGACTGTATCTATGTTAATAGGCTCATCATCACTTTCTTGATTGTCCAAAGCAATATGCTAAGGACTTGCATTATCTATCTCCTCCTCTCTATGAGGTGTGTTGGTTAGAAGTAATTTTTTCTCACCACTTGTTGACTTTGTCGATAGATCTAGGAGTTGTCTCCATTTAGTTTCTGTCATTGAATCCAGTTCTAGAAACTTGTTTTCTAGTACTTTGTATGCCCTTGTTTTGGCTACAAACTTACTTGAGTGTTTCTTTAGTACTTCTTTTATCTCTTCAACTTTGGGTTCAGGAGGCATCAGTTTCACAAGTATCATTTCTCTTGTTTCTCGCTCTATTTGAAGGGCATATGACCACTATTGGTATACCCTTTTACCGAGCTCGTTAGGTATTTAATTTAAAAATTCTACAGGGGCATACTTGTTCTTGATCATTGATTTTATGATTGCCTCTTGTATTTTATTCCTGATCCTATAGTATCCCATTGTCTAATATTTTCATCATTCATTGTGCCATGTGTAGCAATGGATTTGGCAGCTTCATCAACCGTTTGATTTTTGAAGTTCTTCTTCACTACATCAGGCTCATCATCTTTAGTGTCATCCAAGTCAGCCTTTTTCCTGACCAACCTTTTCCTCTTCTTTGGTGGTGTGGTTTTCACAGTTTGTTGTTTTGTTCTTTTTGTTGGCTGCTTCCTCATATAGGTCCTTACTTGACCTTTCTTAAGTGGTGTGGTATCGGTTGCAGTAGTTTGACTCCTTGTCCTTTGCTTCTTTGCAGGAGGTGGAGATGAAGGTGTATCAGATTCAGTAGCCTCTGTATCTGATTTCTTTTCTTCTTTTTCTTCACCGATGGTTCCCTGTTCGTCGGTTTCCTCTTGTTGATCCTGCTCTTCCTCTGTAACTGATAGAATCTTCTTGAGATTCTTAACCATTTTATCCTTTTTGTTTATAGTCTTCTTGACTTCTAGGCCTTGTTTTATTTTAGATTTGGCCTCTTCATATGTTCCAAACCTTGGTTGTTTCTTATCAACGGGCTCATTGATCAATGCCTCAATTGCACTTGTAGCTTGATCAATATTGATCTCATAGTCTAATGGTGCTAACCAAGCTATTCTTGGTACAACCGGTTTGATATGTGTGTATTCTATGTTCGCCATAAACCATATTTCATATTTGTGTTTTTCAACTAGTTGTTCAGGAATCCTAGTTCTTTCCATCATCTTTTCCTTGAAATCAAGGAAGTATGCAGATATAACAGACTCAAAGTTGTCTCCTAGTGACTTAATCAGTTCACTAATCTATTGGGTTACTGGTTTGGTAGTGTCCCATACTAATTTTCCTACTGAAGGAAAGTATTCTTGAAAATAGAAAAATGTATGCATGATAAGTGATCCAAACTTACATGTGTTGCTCTTTGCAGACCTGATTTTGATCATGTTCTCATCAAGTTGTTTTAATAGGATCTCACACAAATCCATCTGAATTCCTTTTGTTACAATCTTGTAAGCTGTGAGTACTGTTGTTGCAGAAATGTTGTTCATTCTGCTAGCCTGAAAGATTTTATACCCAATAACACATGCACCAAATTTTAGCTCTTTGTCATTGATTGTGTTCACTTTAAGACCTTTGTTGTGTCCTTCTGCATTGGTGAGTTTTGTAAATTCTTTCATGGATGAATGCTTGTGTGCCCTAGGCTTGTCGGTTATCAAATAACCAGTGATAGCATGAAAAACATCCTTGGTTATTTGCTTGGGTTGGTCTAGCCATAGCTTTCTGTCATGCATCCTACTTAAGACTAACCTAATCCATTCTGTTTTGAATTCCCTTGGGAAATATAGGGCATTGGTTAACCCTTTGACCTCCAAGTGTTTGTTCTCTTCCTTTAGTTTTCCATCGGCATCACATAGCTTCTTAAAAGCTTCATCCATTTCAAGATCACCTATTTCTGCGATCTTATAGTGAATATAAGACCTAACATCTTCTATGAGCAAAACCTTAGGTGGAATTTTTGAAAATGTGTCTGGTTCATTGGGTTGCGATGCAATTTCTGGGAATATTTTGTACTTCGGTTCTACACATGTACTATTCTTGATCAGTTTTACCATATTCTTCTTCTCATTCTTCATCTTAGCAGTTCTTGATGTGGTTTCCATTGTATTTCAAGTATTTAGGGTATTCTCGAAAGTAGGGCTTTCTTGATAAAACAATGACAAAGATCTTTCGGTGCCTTTGGTACTTACTTCAATTCACAATAGTGATGAAAGATCTATTTGTTGTTGTGCTGAATCGATCTGGGGACGCTTCTACCTTCTTCTCTTTAATCTCTTGGTTTTTGCTCTTCTTTCTCTTCAAATCATGGGTGAAAAATGAAGTTGTCCCGTCGACTATTTATAGACTTTTTGACCTAAGTCTTTGCATTAAATGCTCAACAAATCGTCGGGACGTGAAGACAGTTTTTTTGGGAGGACATTTCAAATCATCTTCGGTGAAGACATGATGCATTTGGTCAGTTGTTAACCATTCCACTTTTACCGATGGATATCAGTATTCTGTCATGACAACTTCTAAACTTTTCTTGCTTGCCAATGGTCGTTAGGTTACATTGGAAATTTACCATTTTTACTAGTTGACCGACAATTTTTGATAAGTGTAAACAACTCATTATTATGTTTCACTGATGATTTTTGGTAAGTGTTTACTGACGGTGTTACATTCTTAGATTTTTAACAAGTAAAGTAATATGCATCTTTGGTTTATGCAGATTTTGACTATCTATCAATTTGTATAATGGAACTGATGCAAGATATGACTTGGTATAGTGTAGTTCCATACTTACTTGTTCAGCTTAAGTGGGGTTTGTGGTGTCACCAGGCCCATTGGATGGGGTGTCACCATTTGCATTGCTTGGCCCAGCTTCATCATTGCTTGAAGCTTTTATCCACATTTTGTCTCTTGCCCTCTGGATATCTTCAATGGTGTTTCCATTGGATATGTTATTTTTTCTATCAATCAGTCTTTGCAATATTTCTTGAGGTGACCAACTTTATGACAGTGTAAGCATGTCATTCCTGGGTTTGACCAGCCTCTAGACCTTTTGGTCCATGCTCTCATGCAATTTGTAGCAATGTGACCATATCTACCACATGATGTACATTTTTTCCAAGTGTTGTAATCCCATACATATTGATTAATGATTCTCTTTGGTTGATAAGGAACTTCTTTACCTTTTGGCTTCCATGCTTGCTTTTTCTTTTTCCAGCATTCTTCAGATGTGTGTCCATTCATCTTGCATGTAGGATAGCATTTATCCATGTAGGTTTCCTACTTTGGCTTTTCTATATTGCTCTTGCATTCATAAGCCTTATGTCCTTTCTTGTTACATTTATAACAGAATACTATGAATGAAGATGTAGGTGTAGATTTAGGAGTACCTTTCATTTTACCTCTACATACATTTGATGTGTGCCCTTGCTTTCCATAGTTCTTGCATGTCAGCCTTTTTGGTCTTAGATTTTTATAGACATTCTTTGGATTTGATGATTCTCCATTTTTGGTAAAGCCTATACTGTTGTTGTTGTTGACTCTTCGTTGTCCTTCAAGAAATTCATCCATTCTTTTATTGTTTTCTTCAGCCTTTCTGATAATCTCATTATATTGTTGCTGAATTCTAACCTCATGCTTTAGCTTTTCATTTTCTTCTCTTAGTTCACCGATAATTTGTATTCTCTCAATGAGTTCCACATTTATTCTTCTTGTTTCTTGACTCATAAGGATAATCTAATTTGTGAGATCATGGTGATGCTCAACATGTCTTTGAATTTCCATTTTCTTGTCTTGTAGTTTCTCTAAAATCTTCCTTTTGTCATCAATAGCAAGTGTTCAATCTATTTCAGCTTGTCTGGAAAAACTCATCACATCAATCATTCTTACCATCTGGGTCTCTTGACCGATTTGAAGCATCTTTATTTGCTCTGTCAGATGTTGATTGATCTCCTTTAGATTTGTGATATTCTCTTCTGATGTATTTGATGTATTACTTTCATTTGATCCTGAAGATTCAAATAAATCTAGAATCTCTTCTTCTTGATAGTCTTTTTCATTGTTCCGGGTAGCCATACATTTTCCTTCATCCAGCAGCTCTCTCATCTTTATTCTTTCTTCTTTATACTGTTCATAGAACATTTGTATCTCAAGCTTTTTGTTCTCAATATTCTTATCAAATTTGTACTTCTCTATTGTATGACCTTTTCTCTTAAGCCTTTAAACTTTCCAAGAAGAGACTTAGCTCTGATACCAATTGTTGGAATTAATGGGAAGTAGTACTGAGAGGGGAGGGGTGAATCAGTACCTCTAAAACTTTTAACACCTTTCTTAATTCATCATTAGTAATCATTCAATTCTGTATTACCAATCATTACTGTTATTCTTTCTTATGCATGTATTGTTTGTTCACAATATTTAATAGTTTTCAATAGTCATAGAAACATTTATGAAAATGATAAACACATAACACAAGATATGGTATCGTAGAAAACTCCTGTTAGGAAGTAAAAACTGTGGTGGGGATGGCACCCACAAAACTTCACTATCTACAGAATGGAAGGGATCCAGTTAAGGCTTGCAATTTGATCACTTCTAATGATCTACCCTGTTAGGAGTATTAAGGTGGAGACCTATTAAGATCTACTCTGTTAAGAGCTTTAGCAACACTGATTTAAGTGTGCACTCAGTTATGAGATTTACAATAG
>MU226018.1:161440-180104 GCA_018584345.1 Thuja plicata
ATCCATTAAATCTCTTACAATAATAATATCACCTTAAGTGATTGATGAATACCTTTTCTCTGCTTGTCGGTAGCCTCTGTTTTGTTCTTGAAAACTGATTTGATTATGTTTGTGTTCTTCTGGATGAATTATCTGTCTGATCTTTAGTTTCTCTTCGTGGCTACTACCTTCATTGATCAACAACTATTCTCAATAGTTTGAGCACCTATTTATACAAGTATTTGACCTATCTTGGAATTCACGTTTTACAATGTTAACTCTTAGATCCAAGATTTACAACTTGACCTTGATCTTTAGTTTGCATGTTTTAAAACAGTAAAACTAATTAAAAAAATAATGAATACATTTCTTTCTCCACACATAATGGATTTAAAAACAAATCAAGAAGCTATAAATACAACTTCAGTGATTTATCTGACGTGGAAAGTCAGATCCACTTTTTGTGGGATGTAACTAACTATCGGTTCTTTGTTGTTAGTTTGAACTTGCAGTCTGTTGGCGTTCCTTGACTGAATTGTTCGTTGGGTTCCCTGTATTTTTTGGGTTCCTCTCTTTTTTGTTCCATCGGGTAGCACTGTTGTTACTCGTCGAATTTCTTTTACCTTTTTTTTATCGAGTAACACTTAACAGTGTTTGTCGGGTAACCTTGGCCTCAGATAGTGTTGTGCCCTGTCTGTCGGTGTAGAGTAAACTGATGGTGCAGATCATGTTTTTCTCTAAGTATACTAGTGGAAAAATATAATGCCTTCAATATCCATTACAAATCACATGTACAAATGTATCACCTAATGTGATTGATTAATAACTTTGTTTCTCGGTAGCCTATGTTCTTGGTTCTTGGTTCTTGATAACCAAATTCATCTTTTGCTATTTTACCTCTTGAAACTCTCAGTTTGATTCATAGATGTGCTCATTGGCTACAATCATCCTCCCATCCATCTATAATGAATGATTACAACATCTATTTATATAATAGATTGACCTAATTTAGTTTCATGTATTACAAAACTAACTCTATGATCAAAGGTTTACAACCTGACCTTGATCTCCTAGTTTGCATGTTTTTAATCAGTTAGACTAATTAAAACAATTACAATAATGTTTCTTGTTCCTCAATAAATGGATTTAAAACAAATCAAAACTCTAAATATAGAATATAGTTGTTTTATCTGACATGGAAGTCAGATCCACTTTTCTCAGGATATAACTAACTTTCGGTGTCTGATGCTCGGTTTTCTCTTAAATCAGTTTGATTGTCTTTTAGTGTTCCTTTGTTGAACTTTCTGTCAGGTTCCCTTTCTATCGGGTTCCTCTATTTCTTCTCTTTCATTTTATAGTGTAACCTTCATGTCGGGTTCCTCTGTATCATCTTCGGATTGCACTTTCAGTTTACACTTCAAAACTGTGTCGTCGGGTTTCCCTTTACTTAGCACTTTCGGTCTGAACTAAAAACTTGACTTTCGGTGTAGTGTAACCGGTGGTTTACAACAACTATTTTCTCTTTGCATACTAATGGCAAAACTTATATCATCACTAGGCTCAATGAAAACTCTATCCCCACCCAATACTCTTGTGGCACCTTCTACCTTCATATCCTTTTTCCTCAATGTTAGTTGTCACATGGAAATGTATATCTGGTTAAGATTATTCCTCTTGTGGTACCTTCTACCTTCTTATCCCTCTTCATCAATGTTAGTTTTTTCACATGGGAATGTGTTTTAATTATCCTCTCACATTCATCCCACCCCTCATCCATCATTACAATCCACCAACATGTATATTATGTGTATTATTGTACCAAGTAGAATTGCACATAGTGACAACATCTATTGGCATTATTCAGTTTTACCTTATAGGGGACATATATTTAGAAAAAATAACTATTTATGTTCCACTAGATTTTTGTCCATAGTAAATTAAATGGATTTCAACCAAAATATATGATCGTGTAAAAACATTAATACAAAATTAAACACATTAGTCGTAAGGAAGATGGTATTGCAAATTCAATTAAAATTAATGGGGATTTATTTAAAGAAGGTCTTGGGTACTTTCCTTCAAAGCACACATTGAATTATTTGCTCTCAAATACACTTATTATCACACTTGCCTATGTATTACTTGATTTCTTCTTATTTGTTTCACCATGTTCTTCTAAGTTATAATGTAAATGTCTCAGGTGTACCTTTAGTCATGCATATTGAAAGAGTTGATTATGAACATGTGTTGAGTAGATTGTAGCATTTCCATTTTTGTCTTTTATATATCCCATTTCTTTATTTCAAATTATTGTGATGATAAGAACACATGCTTCATATTTTTATTTTAAATTGTTGTGGGGTATAATAGAAGCATGTTATGATTTTCTTTATTTGAAATTATTCAAGAAGAACAAGAGTATGTGGTCCATTTTTTAGTTTAAATTGTCAATTGAGAAGAGTAGATGGTGTAGGGAGGCATTAGGAGTGTGTGCTTCATGTCTTTATTTTAAATAGTTTGGGAGGTTTGGAGCATGCACTCAGTCTCTTTATTTTACGTTATCAAGGTATGAGCATATGTTTCATCTCTTTAATTTAAATTCTTGTGGTTGGGAAGGGAATAGGACCATATGGTTTGTCCTTTTATTTGAAAGTGTTGAGGAAAGTGAATGCTAGAGGAGGACTAGGAGCATGTGTTCCATCTCCATTTTTTAAATTGTCAAGAAATATGAGAGTAGGAACATGTGCTCTATCTCTTTATTGTCGATTGACAAAGGGGAGAAAATAAAGAAGTGGAAGCATGCATTTCATTCTCCATTTTTAATTGTCAAAAAGAGAGATTCAAATTAGAAACATGTACTCAATTTCTTTATTTTAAATTGATAGACAGGAATGGGGTGGTGAAAGCATGATCAAGTTGGAGGATGTGATTGATATCTCTATTTTAAATTGCTAAATCAGAGAGATAAGTAGTAGGAGTATATAATCCATTTTAAGAAAACAATTATCCTTCTCTTTTAAGTGGTGTGTGCTGTATTTATGATGGTGTGCCCTAGAATGCAAAAGGTATATGGAAGTCTGTTGAGGTGATATGTCTTGTTTAAAGAAGCTCGGAGTTTATTTTTTTCTTAATTTTTTTATTAGTGTTTAATGGAAACTGGCTTGTGCCCCTTGGTTTTCTACTTTGTGTTTTATGGCTTGTGTTAGGTACCCTTACTGCAACATCTCTACCTACTAGGCGGCAGCAACTGTCAGCATATAATTCAAAACTCAAAAGCTGCTACTTTTTGGTTGAAAGTTAATAATTTGCTAATGTTTTTATCGTTTGGCTTATGAAATCAGATTCTGGATAGACTTTTTGCATTCTCGAATTGTCTGCCACATATCTCTCGGATGGTTCTTTGACAGCAATTGATCTCACCATGCCATCATAATAAGCTTGAAAAGATTCAGACTTATGAGTTTCATGTGTTGTACTTATTTTTCTTTCCACAGACATCTAAAGTATAACAGTACATGGTAGCTTATTCTACATTGATTTCAAGGACCTCTGGGAGAAGATTTAAACTCTGTCTTGACTGAAGGTTTTCACTGACTCTGAATTCATGGACTGCAGTCTTAAACACATGAAACTCATATGTGAATTCATGGACTGCAGTCTTAAACAAATAAAACTCATATCAAATTTAAACTCTGTCTTGAATGAAGGTTTTCACTGACTGTGAATTCATGGACTGCAGTCTTAAACACATGAAACTCATATCAAATTATGCCTGCAATGTGATGATTGCCTGGTTGTATCAGATTTCATTATCATCAACGGGGAAAAAATTGGAGTTGGTCTCATAATTGCCCTGTTTTTTCACAAACCCAAAACACTAGATATCAGCTTTGAACCCAATTGGTCACTTCTTATAACTCTGAGTTTTGGTGTCTTTTAGTTATTAAATTTTGACCCATTATCTAGCATTTAATGATTTGAATGGTCTATTCTATAGACATTAAGGGCACATGATTCAAGTTTATGCATTTCAGTACCTGACTAAATGCTCTGTTTTCTTTGGATGGTTGCTTTTGTTTAACTAACTTGACACTTCAGAAATACTATATCAGGATTATTAACCATAAGCAATAAGGATTGGCTCTGCTAATTTCCCATATATATACATGAAAACTTTGAGTTGGCATTATGGTAGTTGAAGCAATCGTTTATTTAGCAATGACGATGTTTGTCAGAGCTAGGACTGGTAGTTCTTTACATAAACGCTGTTATGTTTTTGGAAACCCTGATTCCCTTCTTTTCTCTGATTGGTTTTCAATATTTGGAGCAGGCATCAAGTCACTTGCATTTTCAATAGAGAATATCACCTTTTATAGTCTTTTTGGGCTCTTTGTTTGCTGCATTTTTTATGGACATTTGTGTGTCTAAGTTAAACTAAATTTCTACCTCGATTATCTTTAATTTTCATTCTGATGATAGATTATGGAACGTAATGTGAAACATTGATACAAAATACATTCAAATTCAGAAATCATCAATTCACTCTATCATAAGCTGTAGAAATTACATGCATTTAAGAATTCTAATTGACATCTGATAGGGAGCACCCTTAATACAGATCCTTCCATTTCCAATAGTTTTGTGTATAAATTGTCAGGGAAAATTCATTGTCACTGTCATTTGTTAATGACTAACAGAAGTTTGTAGGTGCTTGTAATTACTCATTCAAGTATAGTATAACCATCTAGAACGTCAAACTAAAATTCTTTTAAAAATTAATTTTTTTTATAGATGTGTATAGGAAAGTATTTAGATAGTTTGTAAATCTCTATAGTCATTTTGTTTAGCTTTCAAATTAATAATTTAAATCAATCATTGTAAATTCCTTTAACATAAGTTTGGCATAATTTCTTTCCACAATCTTATGCTATATTTCATATAGTTCAAATTTCAACTATTAAATTGAAAGAGTAGAGATTTATTTGTGTATTTTGGTATGAAAACATATAAGAGTATGGTAGTAGGAAATCTAAGATGTGAAAAGAGAGCTACAGATATGGATATAGATGCAAAGGTGGAGTTGTTCTATAATCAGTTGGAAGGATAAATAAGACAAAGGAATAAGTAGAAGTCAACAAAGAGACGAGCAAAGGAAGCTACATAGATATAATGGATGTTGAAATGGTATGAGGCAAAAAGAAAAAGAAAGCTGCAGCAAAAGTATTCTAGGGTTATGTTGATATTCAAATTAATATTTTTATATACCTTTATATCAATAGGTAAAATCTTGTAAATGTGGGATGCAATTTATAAGACAACCTCTTATTGAGAAGTTATTTCTTCTTATAATCTTCAATGAATTCTAATCAAAATTGAAACGAAAGGGAGCAATATACTAACAAAAATACTAGGCTGCCAAGTGGAATACCAACCATGACTTTACATTTTTCATTTGAAATTTGCAAAAGGTTGATATAATTCAAAAAAAGTGACCTATATTAAAAAGAAAGGAGTACAATTATACATGATTTCAATCTCATTTGCAACTTACAAATTTTTTGGATGAACAAATCTAGGCTCGAAATGGCATCACAACTAAATATTGATAAAATGGTAGAGGAAAATTCACATAGGCACAGCAATAAAAGATTATATTTGGAAGTATAAAAGAAATAACTTGCACAATCATACTTGGCTTGATTGATTAAATAAAAACCCCCAAAAAATCCCTTTCAATCTAAATCCCATAGCATTTATATAATTGCATATGAAGAAGAAAAAAGTGTCAAGTCTTTAAAATTTGTAAACTATGTGCTAGGAATCTATGAGTGATCTCAAATTACCTTCTAAATGGTGATTTTGACAAAATATTTGGAATATATTTCCTTCTTCAAGATCTATATATGTAGTTCATCAAATGGGTCTCTTTTCAATTATATTGAATGTACTTGAGGAGACCATTTACCTTGTACTTTATTTATGTTAGTTCCATAATATTATAACTAATGATATGACCCTAATATCATATATATTCCTAAGAATAACAAGTTGACCACTTGTGACGTGCTTAATCTTAACACTAATTATAGTTAGTGCCTTAATTACTCTTGATTCGGATGAAGGGGTATGTCCGTACATAGTTAAGCTTATAAATAATGGTGGAGGTGTCTCTAGCAAGGCACCATATCTTCAATATTGAATTCATACATTATAATTTTATTATTTGTGGTCAACCCCTCAAAGTGGTTTGCCACATTTTTTGTTTTTATAAATATTTTTCTAGAAATATCATAAGTGGTAGCAAAGATATGATTTGGGCCAAGAATTTTGTTTCCATCATAACTCCTAAGCTAGTGTGAATTTTGATATGATGTTTTTGGGTTTTGAGGTACATATTAGATTAGCTCCTTGTAATGTAGTGAAATAGGGTTCAATAGCTTATAAGTGCAAACTAGGAAATTGGGAATATTTTCCCTTTGATTATATTAAGAGGGGATTGATCCACTTGGCTCAAGATATTGGGCACAAAGTATGTTCAACAGTCCCTCACAATGAGTTGAAAATGATACTACAATTATTTAAAATGAATGTGGAAGCTAGGGCTAAACATGGAAAAATGAAGGTTTTTAGCATAAACAAAGTTATAGAAATCATATATCTAGACAATAGAAATAGATTTGGAAACGAGAGGCAAAGAGGCACCTACTATCAAAATTTGGGTCAAAATATAAGGGACAATGTTGGGTGGGTGATCTTGACGTGGGAGCACCAAAGACTTATAAGTTCAGAAGGTTCCCTGCAAGTTTTTCCAAAAATGTTTAGGATGACCTTGGGCAGGGCGACCTTGACTCTTCTTTTACAGATCTACAAAAGGTGAATCTATAGGTCTCTATCTCCTTAGTTTGAATACAAAATTGTACCTTCATAGCTTGCCACCTACACATAGAAAGAAGGGAATTTTTGGGTTGATGGGAGCTTTCTTAGGTCAAAATTTTCTTTAGGAATTAACCTTGAAATTGAAATGAAGTGATCTTGAATTGAAAGTGTGATGTAATATAGCAGAGGCTAGATCTAAAAATGAAGTACTGGAACCTTATACCTTGTTAATTTAATGTTCTTTGAATCTAATCACACGTGCTGATATAATATGATAAGTTGACATAACCTAAAAGAAAATCAATCATAAACACATACTTGCATGAAGGTTGTTGAAACTTGCCACAATGCTAGATCTGAAGAATATGATGGGATGAAATATTTCCTTGAATGTTTGATGCTTGAGTGCTTGATCATAAGATTCAAATATGTTCAAAATGGGGGGTAAGCTTTCTTTTATACCTCCTTAGCATTTTGGGTTTGTAATTTTGAAGAAGGCCAACATGGAAGAAATTTCCCCATGCTCGTGTGCTAACCGTTAGATTATTTAAATTTGGGCCATATTTATCTGGACAAGGTCATCCCAGGCAATCTTGTCATGGTTCAAGGTCACTCCATGCAAATATGACCTGGGACAAGCTCATTCTAGGTGACCTTTACCTCTCAAAAAATCCAAAGTCAAGGACCTAAGGTCTATAATGTAGTAATGGTATTTTATTTTGAGTCAGCAAGAGCATAGTTGAACATGATCGAGCATAGGAAACCATACACGCCAAAATGAGGCCTAGGAGAGCACAAAATTACATAGGGATGCAATTTACAATGCTACAGTCACAAACCAAAATTAGACTTCCAAGATACATTTTAAGAAAGTTATTAAGATTTTATTACTTTTCATAAATTTGCTTTATAGGCCATAATTTTTTGGAATTTTTTAAAAATTGCATTTTTGGAAAGCTTATCAAAATTGCATAGGCTTAATTCTTTGTAATTTACTATCAGACATAAAATAAATCCTTTGATTTAGTGGTCAAAATTTAGTTAAAGTTTTCTTAAATTTCCTCTATAGGCTACAAGTTTTGGAATTTTGTTAAAAAATTTACATTTTTTTTAATAATTATGAAAAAAGTAAAATCAATGATTTGTAGTTCAATATTATACATAAAATAGAAACCTTGATTTTGTTGTCAAGGTTAGACACATCATAAAAAAATTATGTTTACGATGTGCACTAGATATTATCTTCTCTTAACTAATTAGAACAAAAGGTACAATCCAAAATAAAAACACACTTGAAGCCATGTCATCTATGGGACTAGATGACTCTTTTATGAATGTGGAAACCAATAACCTTCTTTATTGTCAACCCCCTAAAATTGAGGGAATAATTCCATCAGATTGTGAAAAGGTGGTACATTTCATTAAGGATAAGTTATTAGACCCATTTATAGCATCTATGTATGAGGACTTACATAAGCTTCAAAATATAATATTATCTAAATTGAGGGGCACTCAAAAACACCAATGTGGGTAAAATCCTAATAGAAGAAATTAAGGGATGGGATAATATTTTCAAAGTCCAAAATTAAACCTATCCAAATAGATATGCTTAAATTTGATGGTATAGATGTAACTTCATAGATAAGTCTCAGGGAACATTATTTTAAACACCATAATGTATTTGATGATGCAATGTTGAAAGAGCTTCACTACATTTGAAATTTTAACCTTACCAATGGATGATGAGTGAAAAATAATGAAAATTACTTAGTTGGAGAGAATTTACTAATGACTTAGTAGCCCACTATGACCAACCATGGAAGGGGGGCTACTATCCAACTTACAATAAGTTTAAAACAAATTGTTATGTAGCTAAATATAATATTGAACATATGAAATGGAAATTAGAAATCAAGATATGACACCTTATCAAAGGCTATAACTCTATATTCATGTCCATGTAACAAAAAAAATAAGCATTGTGTTCATTTATTGGAGTTCCCTATATAATTAGAAAAGATATGAAAAAATCATTACATATTGATCAACAAAACTTAACCACAAAAAAGATCAACATAGGCCAAACTATAGGATGGAAAGATACAATTATCACTGATCCTATTAGCAATAATTGGGCCAACTTATTTAGCCAAAGACAAATAACTAAGCTCTTTCCTTAATAAGAGGTGGAGAAAGAGAAAAAGGTATATGTTCGGTATGACAACAAATGGTCTAGTTAGCTTAAATGTGGTAATAATGAGAAGATACTAGTGATTATTGAGAATGATGTTATAGAAGAGGAAAAATTATTTATAGAAGAACCAAATATGGAACTAGATTGTGAAAAATTAGAGGAAGAAGATAATGGTACTATCCCCTTACATGCATTTAATGGAGAAAAAACACCACAAGCACTTAAAGTGTTATATTAGAGAGAGAGAGAGAGAGAGAGAGAGAGAGAGAGAGAGAGAGAGAGAGAGAGAGAGAGAGAGAGAGAGAGAGAGAGAGAGAGAGAGAGAGAGAGATGACAATGGTGATTGACACAAATAGTACACAAACTTATTGATAAAAAATAGCTCATGAGGCTAATTTTTTTGTGTATCAAATCTCTAACTTCCAATTTATGATGGTTGATGGAAGAAAACTTTCTTGTGGTGGTAAGTTCCATCATGTAAAACTTTCACTGGTAATTTAGCATCCAGATTCATTATTGTTTCCATTCAAATAGGAGGAGCAAATAGTTGTGGGAGTACAATGACTTTAACAGTTACAAAAGTGTCATTCAATTTTCAAGAATTATTTACAAGTTTCAACTCTGATGGATAAAATTATAAAATTAAAGAACTAAAATCACCACCAAGTAAAATTATTAGCTCCAATAAGATGGACAAATTGCTTAAGAAGAGTTGTTATGGTCTAGGTGCACAAGTACACTTTTTAGAAGCATATGATGTGAATACTCAACATTGACTAAAACCTCAAAATGTCATTCAAAATCACCAAAAAGAAAATCTAGAAACCAAAGGCCTACACCAAATCAAAGACTATAATTATTCCATTGAATTAATACGTGAAATATTTCCTCCTAAATTTATACCTTATTGTTATCCTTGAGAGTAAAATGCTAACCATAAAAAAAAGTTAAGGAAATGTTGGATTTAGGAAGTATTCATCCTAGTAAAAATTTATTTTCATCTCCACTAATTATTGTTAAAATGAATGATGATCCATGGAGAACATGTCTGAATTATAAAGAGATCAATAAGCTCATTCTCAAGTATTAGCTCCCTATTCATGTTGTTGATGAACAATTAGATTAACCAAATGGTGCAATCTTATTTACTAAGTTAGATTTATGTTCTAACTATCATCAAATCCATATAAAAGAAGGGGATAAAGATAAAACTACCTTTAGAATACATGGGGAAGATTATGAATTCTTAGGAATGCCCTTTGTTTGACTAAATCCCCATAAAAATTTTAAAGCCTTGTCAAATTGGTGTTCCACCCATTTGTTTATTAATTTTTGTTGGTATTGTTTGATGATATGAGGTTATCTATAGTTTAAATCATGGGAAGAATATTAGCAATGTAGTAGAGAATATATTACAAGTATGGAAGATAATCAACCTTAGAAGTAGACCACTTGGGAAACATGATGTGTTATTCAAGGTGTTAAGGAAGACCCCAAGAAGATTGTTGCAATAAAAGAATGGTCGAAACCTAAAAATATCAAATATTTGAGAGGATTTTTGGGTCTAACAAGATGCTAAATAGTTTTCTTTTGTAATTATGCTCGAATATAGCACCCTTAGAAATATTATTAAGGAAATATTAATTTCCATAGTTAGAGCTAGCCACCCACACCTTCTAACAACTAATAGAAGGTTTAACTTCAAATCCAATGCTAGCCACACCAGACTTCTCTAGGCATTTGTGGTAGAATGTGATGCTTTTGGATATGGAAATGGGGTATTACTATGCAAGAGGGGCATCTATTGGCATTTGAGAGTCGAAAACTCATAGGGAAAATTTTACTAAGGCCCACATATGAAAAGGAAATGTTAGCCATTCTTTATGCAATTAAACAATGACATTAATATTTAATGGGAATATATTTCAAAGTCAAGACAAATCATGGGAGTATAAAATATATTTTGGAACAATGACTATCCTCACCAAAACAGAAAAATTAGATTGCCAGGATGATAGTGTGTATGAATTTGGAATTATTTATCAAAGGGGTAAAGAAAATATTGTAGTAGATGTCATTTCTTAACAAGAAATAAAGGAAGAAAATATTGTAAAAAGGTGTAGTAGTCAAATATTAATAGTTGACTAAGATTGCAATAAGAGTTTTGTTTGTCTATCTTCCATGTAATTGTTACCCAAATTTCCCCATCCTGTCAGAATTTGGCTACAAGTGGAGTGAATGAGGCTCCCACAAGGGTAGAGCCTAGCTTGTATGGTTTCTATCATGATTCCTTGTCTTTGCGTCACTCTCTGCATATTGCTAAGTCACTCTTTTACCCCTAGTTCATGTCTTGAAAGACCTAAATGCAAAAAACCTTGAAAATCTCTTAAACCCTAGCTCGTTCATGACATCTTCTTTTTTTTCAAGTTACTTTTCCAAGTGACCTAAGTTCTTAGTTGTCATGTGCGCATCGACATTTTCCTTGGCTATCTCTTAATCTCACAACCTGGAGGGAATATTCCATCTCATTCAGCGACTTAGCGTAGCCCTTAGTCTCGTGATCACAAAAGGAAAAGGAATATGCTTCTATGATCTAGAGACTTAATGTGAACCGTTGATGTGATTTTGATCGTATGCTATGTGCTAAGTCTTGTGATGAAACCAGAGTTAGTCAAAACATTGGGAGATTCAGCGACTAAGTCTATCTCACGATCTCTAGATAAACTCAGAGTTAAAGTCTAGTTTTCTTTTTTGCCTTAGTCTTTGAATCTTCGGATGGACCTGAGGTTAAGAGAAAGATTTGGATATTACGCAAGGATTGTCAATTTCATCCAAGATTTGCTTCTTGCGCTAGGTCTCGAGACAAAGTCAAAAGCCAGAAAAGATTAGGGGATTACGCGCAGATCGTTGATGCAAGTGTGATCCTATGGATGGCATTAGATCTCTGAATTAAACTATGGTTAGGTGAGAGACTTGGAGATTGTGAGATACGCTCAGTCGCGTATTCTTGGAATGAATCAGAGTTGCAGCAAAGTTAAATTCAAATGAAGTATGTGTCATCGATCAATTTTTGATCGAACGGTTGTCTCCTGATCTCGCAATGAAAAGGAATATGCTCTTAAGATTCAGAGATTCAATGTAGGTCGTTGATACATATTTGATCAAGGTTGGATCTTGTGGTTATCGTGTGATCTCACAATTAACTCAGAGTTAAAGAAATGATCTAGCGACTCAGAGACACAAAGGATTTTAGATACCTAGGGTTAAAGATGAGTCAAAGGAAAGTTAGAGGAAAAGATCATACGAGAGACAGATCTGACGATGGGCATAATGTCTTGATCGCCAAGATGAAGATGTTTAACCATTAAGGCATTGCGCCAGGGTTCCAAGTGTATACGATTAGATCTGAACTCGAAGTCATAGATAAAGATAAAGATAGATCAATGGTTGTGTTTTAAACAGGAAGTCAGGTCATTTTCTGAGTCATTGATACAGACATTCACGCCACCTGTGATCGTTATAAATAGATATTCAAATATTCAAATCTAATTTCAGAGGCTCAAGGCGGTGGCGATAAAGACAAAGTATCAGAAAGGGTAGATGAGACTGTCGCTTATTCTGACCAAATTTATGGTGATTGGAGATATATTCATAACCATATCTAATCTTCTAAGATATTTTCCTAAATGCATTTATGGCAGACTTGATTTTTTTAGGGTTTATGCATTATTTAATGGATATCTATTGTAACCCTAATTCTTCCCTAACTGATCGGATGGATTGACTCCCGAGCCTGTGTGCTAGGGGAGGTTGTATATAAGTAATTTTCAGTGCTTTCGTAGCGAGTTTTTTTAGCTTATGCAAGACTTTCTGTGGCATTCTCTCTGCCCTCAGGTTTTCATTTGTTTGTAATTTCTCATTAAATTCCAGATTATGCAAAGGTTTTCTGTGATATTTTCTCTGTCCTCAAGCTTTTTCTTGTCTATATTTCTCTTACTGAAGGTCATAATATAGTGGTTAATGTTAGACAAATCTTGGATTTCTTGAGCCTTCTTTCTTTCTGCATCTTTCTGCACTACTGTGGGTGATTTGATTTAGATAATCTTGTGGATTTTGTTCATCCATTGTTACTTTGTCTCATTCATGTGCCTACTTGCTGGAGTGGATGTTTGTTTGCAGGTCATAGTCTGTGTCTATCTCCTTGGATATGCTATTGTTTGTGAAATCTTTTCTTTCCTTGAATAGCCTCTTTTCATTCCAGACCTCTCTATGAAATACTTATGCAAACCTATTCAGAAAGTTGTGTTCTACTAGATTCAGGAATTTCATGCTAGCTTGGTCATTGTACTATGATTCATGTTACCTACGGTGTATCACCTAGTAGGATAATTTGTTTTTTAGTCATTTCCCTTCAGTTCTCCTTCTATCCCTTTTCCTCCCAAGTTTGCTTTCAAGTTCAGAAGTAGATAAGGTGATTATCCAAGAGGAATCGACCTAGAATTCTGAGGCTTCACTTCAGTTAGCAGAGGTCCCACAACGTAGAAGTGATTCCCATGTTGTACTAGATTGTTAGGCTCAAGCGCTTAGCAGGGTGCAAAATTTAGTTTATAACAGTAATACTTGTGCTAGCCTATGAGCCAATATATATTTATAATATGCAAGTAACAAGATAATGAGCCAATTATATTTATTTTGTGATGTCAAATCAATTACATGTGTTAATTTTCGTTGTGTTGACTCAAAGTCGCACAATTGGATAGTCCTTTCTCTAGATTCCATTCCTATTGCATCAACAACATACAAGAATCAAATTTCTTATTTATTGTGGTGAAGTAACAATATGTAAATATCTCTAGATTGAATAAAGTACCAGATTAAGATCCCTTAGCTAGAATAAAATTGCCTCTCCCAACTTGTAACTATTCCTATTATATGTGACATCACTCCAACAACATTCATCCTAGAAATTAATAGTAACTTTTATGTTAATTATAGAATGTGCAAGACATCTAAGAGAGATGTTACTCTCATCATTGAATACAAGTTTTACATTTCACTTGCCAACAACTTGATGTGAGTTATTTTCTTCAATGAAGAGCTCACCACCATCATTTGAACAAAATCTTGATACTGTAAAGACAATAATAAAGATGTAGGACTTCACACGTAATTGTAGGTTGATTTTATAGTATATAACACTATTAAAATCATTTAATTTTAATTTTATGACTAACTAATCATTAAAACAATGATAACATGAAATTGAACAAAACTTCAAAATAGCCAAAAATATTCATTTGTACTCATAACTCATGTACAATTAAGAATCCACCATATAATATGAAATTAACTACTCATACAAACATTTTTTGAGAGCCAATCATGAAGTATAGGATTGTGTTTGCAACATTTGGGCATGAAATATCTTGCCTAATACGAGGTAATAAGAAAAGTCTACTATTTACCTAGTGATGCATACATGAACCATATCTAAGGTTCGACTCAGTAGACTATATTGACATAATGCATTAAAAGAATTAATAATATAACATTGTCAAGATGATAATTATGCTTAGAATATACCCAGAGTGAATGGACTTGAGAAAAGATAAAACATCTATCATGTGATTCCAATGATATTTGAGAATCTATTATCTATATGCCTCTAGTAAGCAAAGAGGATCACCGAAATGGATTATCTTATTGTATTATAAAGATAAAAGGTTGGATTTCCTTCTTAGTGGTGTCTTTCATCAAACTCTAGATATGAAAAGAGCCATCTAAACGATTTGGAGTGTGAATTTAGCATTTTTGCTATGCACTTGCATATGGCGTCAAATTTGGTTGGCAGGCTAGACTGCATACTATCAATGGCATTAATTGTCTGCCAGTGCAGTTATGAGAGACATACTGTCTTGAGGACAATGCTCTTGAAATTAAAATGAACGACATTCGTCAAAAGATGACAGCAAAAACATTCCTCTCAAATGACAATGATCACAAATGAACGATAGATAAGTATCTTCATTGACCCAAATAGTTTTTGAAATCTATCAATAAGATTGCCCTTATCTTTTTCTTGTCGAATATCTGAATGCAATCATTTTAGAATATATATTTTATGAACACATGACGGATGCCCATGGAGTACACAAAAAAACTCCAAAAGATTGACCTGCACAAATTATATGTATTGAAAACGCTTCATGCAACTCTGGATAAAAGTATAACGTTGAAAAATAATTTGTTGAAGCGTTAGCGTTGCAGTTGCAGTTGCCCTGACAAATAATTATGCAAAATTTGGAAGCAAAGAGAGCGTACATGAACCAATAATAAAAATGACCCACATAAACATTGTTTGGTAGAATATAATGATTACAAACATGCCTTTGGTGGATTCGGTAACAAAAACCCTAGTAACTTACAGGCAAATGGAATTGGCAAGGCCATTTGGAGGCCTAGGATATACAAGACTTAAGTTCATCGATTGCAAGCTTTCCAAGGAGTACGAAGAGAAAATAGCACTTGTGTCGATCTTCTTCAGTATCATTCTTGCCTTCTCCTGCAATCTTCTCCAATTCGTCTTGTTGGAGATCATTCCCTTTGTTCTTTTTAAGATGTTGAGCACGACTGGTCATACATCATGATGAGGATGAGACCTCCATTGAAGATATGACTAGAGAAATGGCAATAGGTCATACCACCTCTATGAACTCTAGATGAACTCTAGATTGTGGTGGACTATTGTTCTTAGAGCATATAGATTTATGAAGGTCCAAAATATCATCATAAAGTTTCATTATGGAGGAAAACAAGATTTTAAAATATACTACCTACATAACTCTTTCACAATTTCACTAATTTAGGTATGTCATACATTCCCTATAAATTATGGGATATTCTTACAATTTTTACATGTTTGACTAAAAAATAATCATACTAATTTAGATATGTCATATAATTTCTATAAAATAAGAAATACTCTTACAAGTTATCATAAATTAATAGTAGGTATGAAAAGACTTCCTTAGATTTTGTAGCTCCCCAAATTAGATAATCATATCACCTCACAAATATAATAACTAAATAGCTCTTTTTACTATCGAGGGGTCCCACATTCCTTGTGAATGCATAAGTAAATAATTAAGTATATAGGATTTACAAGTTAGATTACACCTTAATCCTAACAACATCCAACCCTTAAGGGCCCGTTGGTTCCTGGTGTTAACCTGGAATAGTCATTATTTAATATGAGAATAAAGTAATTCGTCGTTTGTGGCCAATTTTTGAATTCCCGAATTAGAAAATTAATCCCCATTTTTGGACCAATGCTTGGATTAATTAATTCAAAAAAAAACTTGGAATTCATTTTTTATTCTAGAATAAGCTATTCATGGATGTTGAAGTATGTAGCTTCGTTCAGATAAAAATTGAATTATAATATCTATATAATAATATGTATTATTATTATACATATTCATATATATTGTAAAGTAATATGAAATGACTATTATTGAAAATGTATTTTGCATATATATATATATATATATATAAAATAATGTAGATTATTATTATTATTATATATATATATATAAAGTAAATACCATTCAAATATAAAAGCAAATTAATTGTATATATAATATACATTAAATTGGGTTATATAGATAACAGCTGGCAAATTAATTGTTATCGAGCTGACGAAAGATATTGAGTTCATTAGCACCGAATCAATCGGGCTCCTTAAGATATGCAGTATGTGACAAGAGTCACGTCTATGATCTGATGTGACTCATCATAGAGTCACGTCACATAATAGACGTGACTCTTATCCCTTTCCATATAAATACATAATGCGCAGATTTCAATAATGAACCATACAAAATACTGACGTGTCTAGTAAACATTGAAATTTGCAAACACATAAAGATTAATAACAATTATTTTATACATGTATATATATACAAAGTTAAATTTGGTTATATTAAGCAAGAAGATATAAAAGAATAAATATTTCATAATCTGATCAGGAAACTTAACATGGTATCAGAGCCAAGTTTCTTCTATAAAGCCTAACCGCCTGAAGAAATATTCGATTAAATCAAGATCATATTTTGAAATATTTCATTGGAAATTTTGCTCTCACAAAAATGACGAATGGAATCAGATTTGAAGACAGACTTGATGGTGCTTCTAACTTCGAATCTTGGAAATTACGAATGATGCTAATACTAAGGAAGAATGAGTTAAATAAAATTATAGAAAATACTCCTCCTACTGAGAAGAATGAGAAATGGGAAAAGGACAATACCAGAGCAATGAAATTATTAGTAGACAGGGTAAAATATCATCTACAACTTGTTATCACAAAGTTAGACTCTGCATATGACATTATCAAAGCCCTGGAAAACATGTTTGAGATCAACAACATTACCAAAATCCTTACTCTCAAAAATCAACTAAGTCAAATAGAGATGAATCAAGGAGAAACCATTACCACATATTTCATGAGGATTACTGAATTGAGGAATCAACTCTCAGCAATTGGCACTGATTATGATAGTAAGGAATTGACAATGATAACCTCAAATGGACTCCCTATCTCATGGGAAATTTTCAGACAAGGAGTAAGTTCTCGTCCTACACTTCCAAAATTTGATCAACTAAAAGCTGACTGCATTCAAGAAGAGTGTAACCTAATATCTAGAGGAATCAATGTGGTATCCAAAAATAAACATTTTCAGGCTCTCTCCAATAATTTGAAAAGAAAAAGGAACAAGTACTCTAGTAAACGGTCATACAAGAAACATAGAGACTACTCTAAAGTACAGTGTTTTAGATGCGACAAATATGGGTACACTGCAACAGTATGTCCTGATAGAATCAAACATCAAGCTTCCTTCACTGAAGTCAGAAATTCAAACTTGGGTTCAGAAAATCTTTTATTTTAAAGGACTAAAATATCTCAACTTTTTGTGATTCAAAGGGAGTTCACTGATGAAGGTGGAATACTTCTGAGGTAAACTTTATATGATTGTAATAATTGATTATCGTACTATTGAAAATATTTATATTATTTTTTGGGCCCTATGTAAACCATGAGGTAGTGACGACTACCAAATATTTTGTATTTGTTAAAGTTATTGAAAGGTGACGATCTTACAATAACTTGATTTCTTTGCATGGTGGATTAAGTTCCTTAAATAGACCATGGTCGTCTATCATGATAGACATCTTGTGATGGCTGAAATAGATCACGATAGATGATTTCTTTGCATGGTGGATTAAGTTCCTTAAATAGACCATGGCCATCTATTATGTTAGACATCTTATGGTGACTGAAACAAATCATGATAGATGATACTTTACATGATGGAATAAAATCCCTTGATATGAATTTTTTAGATGAAATTTACTTGATGTACATCTTGAAGTCATTTAGTTGATATCCTTGTAAGAACATATTCAAATAAATAGTGTTGAAATTTTATCTTCTCTAACTAAAAGGGAGTGTTGAAGTATGTAGCTTCGTTCAGATAAAAATTGAATTATAATATCTATATAATAATATGCATTATTATTATACATATTCATATATATATATTTATATATATATAT
>MU226018.1:184974-202430 GCA_018584345.1 Thuja plicata
ATTGTTAATTGAGTTGAAAGCATATGAGGTAAATCATTATCAAGATCAACGGTCTCATATTCATCACTAAGATCAATGGGATCATCGAGAGTGTCCTCCTCATCAAGGTTGATTGAAATAGGATCCAGGATGTGAAAAGGATCATCATACTCATTTGTCTTAACATCATGAAATTTAACATCCAATGCATCAAGCATAGCTTGATCGAAGGTAGGTAATGAATTTTGAATCATAGAAGAACGAGCTCTAGCATTAGCTCTACGCTTCTTACGACATTCATTAGCCGATTTGTTATGTTTAACCTTATTTGGCACATGTTGAGAACTAGGATGAATAACAATAGGTTCCTTCACAGGTTCTATAGGAGGATTCTCAATAGGTTGTAATGGAAGAGTAGGAGTTTGATCAATTTTATTAGCAGCAATGGATAAAGGAGCTATTGCAGGAGTAGGCAAAAGACCATGGTTGGAATCAATCTGAGGCATACTTAACTCAGCAATTTTGCGATGTTTGTAAGCTTGATAGGAGAGAAAGAGATGATTAGGGCAAGAAGGACATGAATTAGGTAATGAAGGCCAAAGAAAATCGAGAGTAGCATAATCTCTAGGCCTAGAAGGTTGAAACAAACTATGATTAATTGTTTTGACTTCTACATTATGAATTAACTTAAGACATTTATGAATGGGAGAAGCAATAGCATGCATAGAAGTTATCCTTGAGGTAAAACAAATTTGATTTGGAATTGATCAGAAGTAGGAATAATGATGAAGGTAGTACCTATAACTTTACCACAAAGTTCAACAGGTAAGTTAATAGAACCAAGTGCAGGATAAAGAAAGCCATTACAAGTTTGGATCCATGCCTCAGATGAGTCATAAAAATAAAGTTGTAAGCCTTTCATAAAAAGATTTTCCTCATTAATGACATTGATTAAGGATGTGGGATCAACTAGACAACCACGAGTAGGTATCTTAGCAATCCTGGCATAGATATAAAGGGGACCATTGGGAGCCTTAATTGTTTCATCATCATCAAAGGTAATTAAAAGTTCCCTAGGTCGCTTATCCTTAGTTTGTTTTTGAGTTTTAGGTGGAATTGGAAGTTGAAGTGGAGGTGAAGGATATTGAGCAGTATGTTTAGATGGCACAACAATCTCCACATGATTAACAATGTTATTAAGATCGTCCATATTTGAATCAAAAACAATGTCTACCGAAGATGGTTGAGCTATATTATTAGTATCATGTGTAGGTAAAGGATTGTTATAGATTTGAAGGTTTTGATTAGGAGGAGAAACAGATTTATTCCCATTACCATCAAAGTTATCAACAGACAAAGCTTTAGAATCAGTTAATTCTTGAATCTTATGCTTTAGAGAGTAACATTTTTCAGTGTCATGGCCATTCTGGCGATGGTATTGGCAGAATGCTTTAGAATCAAAGGATTTGGAAGCTATCATGGTAGGAAGGAGAGGTTGAATAGGAGGCAAAGTAATCATACTAGCACTTAACAACCTACTCATTATAGAATGCAAAGTTTTAGAGAGAGGAGTAAACGTATGATTCATACAAAAAGTAGTGGATGTAGGAGCATTATTAGATGTAGCCACAACTTGATCAGCAACCGTATTCGTCTGTTTATTAATCTTGACATATTTGTTAGGTTTCTGAAACTTATTAGGATTAGGAGCATTGTTACCCTTATCAACTGGAACAAGAGCCATTGGAGTGTTGTTCTCAAATTGACTCACTTGTAATTGATAATGGTGAAGTGTTGCACACAATTGTTGAAAGGAGGTAAATTCAATAAGAAGAATTTTATCCCTAATATCTTTTTGTAAGTTTGAAATAAACATATGTTGAATATCAATATCAGGAACAGGATAAGAAATTTGAGCATGCAAATGCTTAAATCTACCAATAAAACCTATCAATTTTTCCTTAGTGTTTTGTTTACAATGCATTAAATCAGATAAGGACACTTGTGGTCCAATGTTATTATGAAATTGTTGAATGAAGGAATTGGAAAGTTTAGGAAAAGAATCGATGGAATAGGGAGGTAAGGAACAATATCATTGTAAAGCCTTATCTCGAAAGGTTCTAGCAAACAACTTAGCTAAAATCCTATGGTCATGAGCATAATCACTACAAAGGATTTGAAATGTTTTAACATGAGTAACAAGATCACCTTTGCCATTATAGTTATCAAGATGAGGCATATCGACTTACTGAGGGACAGTAGCACGAATGATATCTAGAGATAAAGGACTACCCATATCACATGTAGGAATGCTAAATTTAGATTGAGTTAAAGATGCAAGTTGTTGTTGTAAAGATGACACAGTTTGAGCCGAACTAATAATTGTAGAATCATTAGAGGAAATAGGTGGCATAGAAATATTAGGAACACTAGGAAAAGTGTAAGAAGCAAACACAACTGGTGGGACATTAGGAACCACAGTTGGAAGAGGATTAGTATAAGTAAAAGGTACAATATGATATAAAGGTTGTGAGGTAGGTAAAGATACCAGTGGAACACTCACAGGAATAGGTGTTCTTGGGAGAGAATTTGTTATCAAAGGAGGAGTATAAGCTGGAATGCTAGGTAGAGGAATAGAAGAAGGTCCTACGCTAGTGACAATAGGTGTGACCCCTAACTCTTGAGCTTCTTGAGTTACAGGCTTAACATTCAAATTCACAAGATGAGTAATACTACGCAAGAAATAAATACCTTGATCATTATCACGAAAAACTTTCTTAAGAGCCTCTATAGCTTGGATAGAATCTTGATTATGGTTTTCTTGGATAAGCCAATTTCCCATTTTATCAAGTTCAGTTGAAAGATTTTGCACTTGTTCAGGAGGAACTCTTAAAGCGTCATCTTCATCATGAGAAGAGTGAGAAGAGTTATGCTCCATGGAAGGATTGGAATCATGAGTTATCAAATTGTCATCTAGGATCCTAAGGAAAGGACAGGAAGACTCAGGATCAAAGGAACCCATAAGTCTACGGCTTCTTCTAACCGGGATACTATAATTAGGACTAGATGTGGTAAAGCTCATACACCAATACAATGCAAATGAACTAACACAAAATTTTTGATCTATTGAATTGAAATGCAATTTGAAAGAACATGCAAGATCTAGCATAAACAATGTAAATCTAACACCAAAAAGAAAGAGTTGTCTATTGCGGGTTCACCAAAATGTAACATATGAAATGGGATGTCACCAAAAATGTAAGATAAGAAATTGTGGGTCTAAGATAAGAAATTTAATGTTCTATCTTACAAAAATTTAAAGGGGGGATATTAAGATATGGAATTGAGATATGTTTATTAATAATGTATAATGTGTTAAGGAAGGAGGGTTTATTAGTATCTTAAAATGTAATGTTTGAAATAGGAAATGTGTTGATGTGTAAATTGTTCTTTGAGTTGCCTAGATTGTATTAAATTCTTTAACCTTAATTGAATTGAATTGATTGATTGTATATTGTGATTAGGGATGAAATAAGATGTTCCTCTTTTGTTCCCAAATGCACAAATGGAAGATCCAAATTGATCCACCCCAAGGAAGGGCAAATGCACAAATGAATCAACTATTTGGAAAGGAGAATAACTAGAGAGATACCTTAAATTTTGTTAATTATATGTATAGAAATGATGTATGATAGTAATTGAAGAGGTAAGAGAAATGCACTAACCTTGAAATATTGGAGATCAAAGAATGTTGTTTTCTTAGGTCTGTAGACTATTTCTGGAAAAACTGACAGTTGATCCCAAACCAAAACACAGAGACGAACAAAACCCAGAAATATTTTTCCGTTCTGATGTCTTCTTATGAAAAAGGTCGACCTTGACCCACAAATGTCAACCCTAACCCAATAATGTCGACCGTGACCTACACAGTTCTGATAGAAATTTTGTTTGCGCCGTCTGAAAGAAAGTCGAAAAGGGTATCCAGATCTGGCCTCAAATCACCTATACTAAACCTGTACCTATAAGAAAAAGGGGATTGTTTGTTGTGGGGGAGGGGTTTGCCTTGGTCAAACCCCAGTTTTGGAATTCACCTCAAATATATGTAATTGAAATTGTAGAACTGGACAAAGTAAATACATAAATTCACCTTGCTTGAAAAAGTCCTTGTGGCGGATTTGAATCCTTGAATCCACAAGTATGCTTCAAATGTAGAATGTAAAAAGGTAGGATGTCTTCAATCTCTTGCCTGTAGATATTGAACACCAAGTCTTGAATGGGTTCTTGAATTTGGAATAGGCTTGGAAGAAGGTGGATGGAGAGATCACCAAAAGGGCACCATGTAGCTTCAATCCTTCAATGGCCTCCAATGGATCTCCTTCATGAAAATGGATACTTGAATGGATGAATGCTTTCTTGAAATCTTTCTTGATTGCTTGCTTGAATCACACTTGAAGGTATCTTGAGAATTCTTGATCACCATTAGAAGACTTCGTTCGCTTGATGATGGTTATCGTTCGTAATGCTTAGAGAAAATGAGAGGAGAAGGCTCCCTTTTATATGAAATTAGGGCACAATCTTCTAAGGAGGCCTATATAGGAGGATTAAATTCTCATTAAAGCCTTTACCCCTAGGAGAGGATCTATATTAAATATAATTTAGGAATCAATGCTTCGGAACCCGAAATAGCTGACCTGGAAGCAGGAAAAACTTTTTGCAAAGGCCGACCTTCAAAAAATGTAAGACCCCAGGATCTGAACCCTGGGTCAAGGTCGAGGTCAACATCGTCCTAGGTCAAGGTCGAGGTCAACCCTGACCTAGGTCAAGGTTGAGCTCAACATAGACCTAAAAGGTCAACCCTGACCCTGAAGCCCAGAATCACCAGTCTGCAGTTCAGAATGCAGAAATCAGGCTAATCAGGAGTGGAAAGAGGGACAGAATAGGGGAGAATCCATGTCAAGATCAGGAACCCATTCAAGGCACTTTTCATGACCCCAAACCACTTACTCAGAAGGATAAACATTTCTGCAATGGAAGTGCTTCCATTTTCTGACTATACAGTGGGAAATAGAGTTCATTAGTTCATACAAGAAAAATATGAAAATTAGGCCTATTCCCGCATACATTGGAAGGAAGATGATGCACTAGGATTAAGATGACTCAAATGCTAAATAGATTCAATGATTCTTCATGTTGGGGGGACTATGATTCTACAATTATGAATTAGTAATGCACAATCTTGGGTCAAATAGGGTGAAAAATTGGTTTTCTACATGCACAAAGAGAGTAAGAAATGACAAGCGAATTTGGGAAGTAGATCTAGAAAACATAGAAAGTAACCAACCTACAATCTAAATTTTAGGATGAAGTAGGAAGACTAGGGAAACTAGGTCAGCATGCTCCCTATACTGGGGTATCTTGCTCGGCCTACTCTTGGCACTTTCCAATCTAACAAGTTGTAGACTATAGCCCTCCTCCTAATCTAATTGTATCTATTTTTGCACGTCAGCCACATGTACCCACACATAGAAAAGAGGGAAAATGTTCTTTAGAAAGGGGTTTGCCTAAGTCAAACCCTAGTTAAGTAATTAAACTTGAAATTGAAAGTAAATATACTTGAAAATAAAGCTTAGAGGATAGATCTAAAAAATTTGATATTTTATACCTTGGTGAGGCAATATTCTCTGAATGTAATCACAAGTGGTTATGCAATAACATGACTCCAAAAAAAAATACATGTTTGCATGAAGGTTCTTGAAGCTTTCCATAATGAATAATATTGTGGGATGAAATGCCTTGAATGCTAAAAACTTGCTCTTGAGGACTTGAGATGCAAAATTTTAGTTGAGAGCTCCAATTGACTAGGTCACCCTTCTCTTGGGAGTGGGGTAACTAGGATTTGGTCCGCTCCTAACAATTTGGTCCCAAATTGGGACCAAAATTCCTAATTTGAGAGAAAATTTTAGAATTATATGTGAAATGAGGCTAGGTTGAATAAAACTATATGTAGGAGGTCATACATGCTAAAAGAGGGTCAAGATATGTAAACATTTAATAGGGATACAATTTATGAAGCTACATTTAGCCCCCACATTAGCAAAAGTATGAGCCTACACGCATACTCATGGTAAAGTAGAAGAAATATAGATAGAGAGAATCATGGTCAATATTGCAAAGAGGTGAGACCTATGTTCAATGGAACAAGCCTCCAAACCAAGGATCTTAACCCATAATACCATATTCAAGGGCACACAAGAAAAAACAAAATTAAAAGAAGAATAAAGGCAAAGGAAAACAAAGACAAAAGACAAAAAAGACACACAACAAATGGGTTAGTAGCAGAAAAAAAGGCTCCAAATAAACTAGTTGGAGAGACCTCAATGAACGTAATGTCTCAAATATTAGTATCACGCATGGAATGTTATTTCAAGAGCACAAGTGGTCACATAGAAATAGAAAAAACATACATCAAAGATGAGACAAGACTTCAAGGTCCAGCAAATTAGAAAGGTGTATTACGCTATAGGATCATGGAGGAGAGAGAGAAAGAAAAAGGAAACCATGAGTTACACAGGCTAGTAAGTTGTATTAGGATTAAGTAATACTGAGAGGGGGGTGAATTGGTATTACACCACTTTCTAAATAAATTTAGCCAATTCAAACTTAACCAAGCAAGTACTGAAATAATAAGAATAAGCACATAAAGTAGAAAACTCATAACACCATAATTTATTCACAAGGAAACCCTGGCAAGGGGAGAACTGATGAACTACAACTGATTGTGTGTTTGAAGTCATTTTTTTTATGATCAACCGAGTTAGAGATGTGATGATAGACATTAATCAGTTAATGTATTGTCATTGATGTCAACTTATTTTCTTATCATTATCGTAACAAACATCTACTATGAGTTAAAGATCTGGAACAAACAAAGTTTATGTGGTTGGTAATTGAAGTGTTTTGTACACACCGAGTAATAGTGAACACCGAGTAAATATAGTGTATACTGATCACAGTGATAACTGAGCTAGGGATCGCCGACACATCATGGTATTGACCGAGCAATTTAATCCAACCGAGGCCGACTAAAATGATAAGCTGACAAATTGATGATTCTGAGGTAATTGATAAGATTTGTTATGAAGATCAAACAGATATAAAAATTCAAGGATGATCAGACGAAGAATATTGAAACATTTTTTTGACACAACTGTCGAGGAAAGTTTGAGCGACAAAATCAATGATGGAGGTTAAGCAGCAAAATCTAAAGGATGGAAATTAAATGAGCTATGATGTCTATATAAGAGACAAGAGATTCATTATGAATCACATGATGCTATGATGCACACACATGCAAACTTCATGCATAACTGATCAAACTGGTTGAAAACATAACTGGTCATTTCTACAGACAACACCCAGCGATAGAGGAAAGAGCATTTACTGAGCAGAATAGAGTATGAAGAATCAGAGGAACTAAAGTGAACAAATTGATCAGAGGTATTATGTACTTAGAATAGATCTAAAAATCTGTAAACAAAGTTGTATTTGAATCAGATCATTACTGTATTAGTCTAACCATTGTTATAGATAAATCTCTTAATTGGGTAGGACGTGAAAGTCTTTATTATGACATTCTAATGAATTTTGAGTATTTTCTTGTTGACCCCATAGTAACCAATTGGTCAAGAGAGAATTTTTAGTGATAAATCCTCTAACTAGGTCACATTTAACTGTGTGAATTGTAACATTCAATAGGGTTGGCTCTTAACAGAGCTCACTTCATAAGAGTGAAATATTTTTGGGTTACCGGTCCTAGGTGGTTTTTCCCTTAGCAGGGTTTCCATGTTAAAAATATGTGTTAATGTGTATGATTGTTGTGGATTGTTATTTTTCTTTACACATTACTTTATCTGCATTGATCGGTAATCACAATATTGATTTACTGCTACTCAGTAGATGACTAGACAACTTAGGACTGAAGTTTGAGATCACAGTTTACATTTCACCGAGTTGATTTAAATATTTGAAATTGTTGTTATATACATTTGGGAGAATTTGGGACTATAGGATAACTAGAGCTAACTGATTCACACCCCCCCCCTCTCATTTATCTAACAATTGGTATCAAAGCGCATACAATGCTTAGAAGGAAAGTTTTCAAGGACTTAAGCTAAAGATCACAAGATGTATAAGAGAGACACACCTAAGCTAAACAAGGAGAACTTATCAACATGGAAGAGAACAATGAGACTATACCTATCAGGGATTGGAGATGACATAATGCTATACCTGGATACTAAATTCATCCTACTACTGGACCTTTGACTGTTAATCAAATGAGAGAGAAACATCAACATAATACTATGATGGTAGAACTTGGTTCTTCACTAACTGGTGTTGAATTTGAAGATATTAAGACATGTACATCAGCCAAGCAGATGTGGGACAAGATTACACAAGTTTATGGAGGAGATGCAAATGCGCAAAGAGCTAAAGTTGAAAGTCTCTGAGGAAAATTTGATGACATGAGAATGAGAGAAGGATAAAATATAACACAGTACAGTAACCGAATTAAGGAGGTTGTAAATGATATTCGTTGATCAGGTGGAACTATTGATGAAGACACTATTGTGAGTCATATTCTTAGGAATTTTCTGCCTATATATTCTATTAGAGTCTCTGCAATACATGAAATGAGAGCTGCACCTAGAAACAATATTACTATTGATAGCCTTGTTGGTGGACTAATTTTATTTGAGCTAAAAAAATTTGACAACAGTGATGTTCCTACTGTTGAGTCTGCATTTCTCTCCTCTCTAAAAATTAGTAAATCTAGTAATAAACACATGATAAGAAATGATAGTGACAGTGACAGTGACAGTGATGATAAAGAACTAGATGAACTTAAAGCATTAATGGCTAGGAGATTCCATAAAGGTAAAGTAAGGTATAAAGGTATACTACCTTTGATATGCTTTAATTGTAAAGAAATTGGAAACTTTGATGCCAGATGCCCAAACAAAAAAAAGTGATGAAAGAAATGAAAGATCTAATGACAGAAAACATGATCGAGAATATAGAAGCAATCGACAGTATGACAGAAGGAGTAACCAAGATTACAAAGACAAAGGAAAAATGCTTGTTACATTACTGAAGATAAAGACAATGACACCGACACCGACACTGATGAAGACATTGAGACAATATTTGTAGCTTTGAAAGAAGATTTAGAAGAAGATGAAAGGTATGTTGAAACAACACTTATTTCTAAAGTTAGAAATCATGAAATTTGGGTTATTGATAGTGGTTGCACACATCACATGACTGGAGATAAAGAAAAAATTGAATTTATTCAGCATTATAATGGTGGGGATTTGTTAGAATGGGAAATGGTACACCATGTCAAGTGAAAGGAAAAGGTACTATATTGCTAAATAACAAGATTAAATGTGAGAATGCATATTGGGAGAAAGGACTTAATTATAATATGCTGAGTGTTTCACAGTAGAATAACACAGATCACCAAGTTACATTTGAAAATAGGCAAGATAGAATTGATGATGAAAAGGGAAAGTTGATCGGCACTAGAAAATAATCAAAAGGTAATTTATTCTATCTTGACACTGTTGAAACTACATGTTTGATTTCTAAGAGTGAAAGCATGTGGTTATGGCATAAGAGGCTATGTCATGTAAATTTTGACAGCATGGTTAAGATCAGTAAGAAAAGAAAAGTAAGAGGCTTACCGAGCTTATTTAAACCTAACCATGTTATGTGCAAGAATTGTTAAATGGGAAAAATGTCAAAATCTAGTTTTAAGAGCAAGAATTTCTCTTATAATGATATTTTGGAGTTAGTTCGTACAGACCTATGTGGACCAATGAGAACACAAAGTTATTATGGTGACAAATACTTTATTTTATTTTTTGATGACTACTCTAGAATGATGACTGTTATGTTCTTAAAAGAAAAATTTGAAGCTTTTAAGATGTTCAAATGGTACAAAGCTAAAGTGCAAAAAGAAAGTGGTGAAGAACTGAAATTTTTGAGATTTGATAAAGGAGGTGAATTTATTTCTAATGAGCTCACTAACTTTTGTAATGAGTATGGAATTAAGAGACAGGTATCTGCACCTAGAACACCACAACAGAATGGGATTGTTGAAAGAAGAAATAGATCAATTGTGGATTGTGCTAGAACACTGATGATTGAAAAGAATATTGCACAAGAACAATGGAGAGAATTTGTTAGTACTATTGTATACATACTGAACCGAGTATAACTGAAGAAAGATACAAACAAGACATCTTATGAATTATGGTATGGTTATAAACCTAATGTGAGTTATTTTAGAATATTTGGAAGTCAATGCTATATTCTAAAAGATGATAGAAATGGGAAATTTGACTCAAAAGGTGATGAAGGAATATTTCTAGGATATCCTACTAAAAAAATCTTATAAATTTTTGAACAAGTCTTCTAACAAGATCATTGAAATTGCAAATGTAAAATTTGATGAATATGCTGAGAAAAATGAAGAGGAAAACAAAAGAGAACTGGAAGATTATAGTAGATTTGTTTACATTGAAGAGCCTGACACTTTTCCCAACTAGATACCTAATGTCACCGAGCAATAGTGTAATGTTACTAAGCATCAAGATGTACCAACCGAGAATCAAGAAGATTTTCCAATTGAAGATCATGATGAAATACCAATTGGAGAACACAATGAAGAAAAAAGAACTGAACTTGTACTTGCAAAATATGTAAGAAGACATCATCCACAGAATCAGATTATTGGAGATAAAAGAGCTGGCATGATGGCCCAAAGTAAGTTGAATAACAATACATGTTTGATTTGTGAATTTGAACCTAAAACTATTAGAGATGTACTTGCAAATGAAGAATGGATTAATGCAATGACTGAAGAAATTGAGTAGATACAAAAAAAACAAAACATGGACACTAGTACCAAGACCAACTGATAAGAATGTAATTGGCACCAAATGGATATTCCAAAACAAATTGAATGAGAATGGAGATGTAACCAGAAATAAAGCAAGACTAGTATGCAAAGGGTATGCACAAGAAGAAGGTATTGACTATGGAGAAACTTTTGCACCAGTTGCTAGACTTGAAGGAATTAGAATATTACTTTCTTATGCTACATATAAAGGATTAAAAGTATATCAGATGGATGTTAAATCTGCATTTCTTAATGGAATACTGGAAGAAGAGGTATACATTGAACAACTTGAATGTTTTGTTGATCCTACATAGGAAAGCATGGTATGTGAGTTACACAAAGCTTTATATGGACTGAAACAAGCACCAAGAGCATGGTATGAAAGACTAAATTCATATCTTATCAGTATTGGATTTATTAGAACAAGTGATAATAACAATTTGTATTTGAAAGGAGGAAATAATTATAAGAATCTTATTGCTTAATTTTTTATTGATGATATTATATTTGGAGGTAATGATAACTTATGCAAATCATTCGCTGATGAAATGAGGAAATAATTTGAAATGTCAATATTTGGAGGGATCAAATTTTTTCTTGGCTTGCAAATCTTACAAAAGGCTGAAGGCATCTACATTACTCAATCAAAATACATCAAGGAAGTAGTGAAGACATTCAAAATGGAAGAATCAAAACCAGTCGGAACACCTATGGTGACAAGATGCAAATTAACAAAGGAAGATAGGACACCTAAGGTAAACCAATCATTGTATATATCTATGATTGGAAAGTTGATGTATGTTGTACACATAAGACCAGATATTGCACATGCAGTTATAATTGTGGCAAGATTTTCTGCTAATCCTAAGGAATCACATTTGACTGTTGTAAAAAGAATTTTTAGATACTTGAAGAACATTGAAGATTATGGATTGTAGTACAAAAGAGAAGGAAAATTCGAATTGAAAGTTTACACAGATGTTGATTGGGCTGGGAACATTGATGATAGAAAGAGCACTACTAGTGGAGCATTCTTTGTGGGAGAAAGATTACTTACTTGGATATGTAAAAAGAAAGGATGCACATCTTAGTTAACTACAGAAGTAGAATATGTTGCTGCTACTACAAATTGTTCAAATATTGCATGGATAAAACAAATTTTGAAAGGCATGAATGAAGAGATCACTGACCTAATGACAATTTATTTTGATAACACTAGTGCAATAAATATTTCAAAGAAGCTGGTGATGCATGCAAAAACAAAGAACATATCTATCAAATATCACTACTTGAGGGAACAAGTATAAGAAAAAAAGTTACACTGGAATATGTACAATCAAAAGAACAACTAGCTGACATATTCACTAAACCCTTACCAAAGGATATATTTGAGTACTTGAGGGGTAGACTAGGCATTTGTCCCTCGTCCATCAGTCACTAAGCTGGCTAGGAGGTTGCATCAACTTGCATGTAATTATAATATCAATCATGTTGATGCAAAGTTGAACTTAACTAAAAATCACATATCAGTATAGTGCAAGGTACTTACACTACTGCACCCAAAACCATAGATTTTTTTTTTTCTAATGAAGAGTCGTATATTTATTTTTGACATTTCTATCAAAGGGAGAGAATGATCAATGAAATATATATCCATTGAAGGGAGAAAAGGAGAAAAGAGAAAGGGAGTGAAAATAAAATATCTACATATATATATATATATATATAGAGAGAGAGAGAGAGAGAAAGAGAGAGATAAGATTCTAGAACAGAAAAGTCAAATCTGCAGAAAGAGTCTGCATGGTGAGTTTTTATTGTTGATACATATTTTATATATAAGCTAGGGAGAGCTACAATATTTTGCATATAGTTGTAGAATAGAAGTTTGGTATTCTACGGTATTTTTACATTGCACATTTCATATTGTGTTGCCATCAATGCTAAAGGGAGAGATTGATGAACTACAAATGATTGTATGTTTGAAATCATTTTTTTTATGATCAACTGAGTTACAGATGTGATGATAGACATTAATTAGTTAATGTATTGTCATTGATGTCAACTTATTTTCTAATAATTATGGTAACAAACATATACTATGAGTTAAGGATCTAGAACAAACAAAGTTTATGTGGTTGGTAATTGAAGAGTTATGTATACACTGAGTAACAGTGAACACCAAGTAAATATAGTGTATACCAAGCACAATGATAACCAAGCTAGGGATCGCTGACACATCATGGTATTGACCGAGAAATTTAATCAAACCGAGGCTGACTAAAATGATGAGCTAGAAAATTGATGATTTTGAGGTAACTGATAAGATTTTTTATGAAGATCAAATGGCTATGAAAATTCAAGAATGATTAGGTGAAGAAGATTGAACCATATTTTTGACACAATTGTTGAGGAAGGTTTAAGAGGTAAAATCAATGATGCAGATTAAGCGGCAAAATCTAAAGGAAGGAAATTAAATGAGTTATGATGTCTATATAAGAGACAAGAGATTCATTATGAATCACATGATGCTATGATGTGCACACATGTAAACTTCATGCATGAATGATCAAAATGGTTGAAGATAGAACTGAGCATTTTTGTAGACAACACCGAGTGACAGAGGAAAGAGCATTTACCGAGAAGAACAGAGTATGAAGAATCACAGGAACTGAAGTGAACAAATTGATCAAAGGTATTATGTCCTTAGCATTGTATAGTGGGAAAATGGAAGCACTTCCATTATAGACTGGTTTAGCCTTCCGAGTAAGTGTTTTTGGGTCATGTCAAGCACCTTGAATGGGAACCTGACTTGGATCTTTCCTTTTCCCCTTGTTCTACCCCATTTCAACTTTTTCTAGCTTATTTTTGACACTCCAGACTGAAAAACTGGGACTTTGACCTCAGGGTCAAGGTCGACCTCGACCTTTACCTAGGTCAAGGTTGACCTTGACCTTGACCTAGGTCACAATCAACCTTTTTTTGGCCCAGGGTTCAAATTCCATAATTTCAAGGTTTCCAGATGTCGGGCTTTGGAAAGAGTTAATTCCCGCTTTTGGGTTCGTTGTTTCGGTCTTTGGAACAAAAAATATTAAATTATATTTAATATAGGCCCTCTAGAAGATTGTGCCCTAGTTTCATATAAAAGAAATCTTTCTCCTCTCATTTTCTCTAACCATAAGAAACCACAAAGCAAAGACTTGAACTATAAGCAAGAGAAATCTAAGACAAAGACTTGAAGAGTGAGATCCAAAGGTGAAGAAGCAAGATTTGAAGCAAGCCAAGTAGCCTTTGAAGCATTCATCCATTCTCAAGCATTCAAGCACTTCTCAAGCACTCATTTCTTCAAGGAGATCCATTGGTGGCAATTGAAGGATTCAAGCTCCATGGATCCCTCTTGTTGAAGATTTCTCCATCCACATTCCTCCAAGCCTCTTCCTATTCCAAGATTCATTCAAGATTGGTGTTGAAGATCTACAAGTGATTGATTTGAGACATCCTACATCCTATATTCTACATTCCACATCCTTTTTGGTGCATACATACTTGTGGATTCACGGATTTGAATCCGCCACAAGGGATTCTACAAGCAAGGTGAATTTGTTCATTTACTTTGTTTTACTTATGAAATTTCAATTATACTTTGAGGTTAATTCCAAAACTGGTGTTTGACCAAGGCAAACCCCTCCCCCCCCAACAAAAAATCCATTTTTCTTGTAGGTACAGGTTCAGAATAACAAATCAGAGTGCAGATTCAGATACCCTTTTCAGAAAACTTTTAGGATCCGCAAACAGATTTCATGTCGAAGACTTTTTAGGTCAATTCTTCCCTAGGTCAGAATCATAAATTTTGGGTCAATGGTGACATTGACTTGAGGGTCAAAATCAGAACTGTGTCAGAATGGAAAAATATTTATGGTTTTTGTTTGTCTCTGCATTTATGTTCTAGATCCGGTGTCATATTTTCCAAAAACTGAGTGCAGACTTCTAAAAATAGCATTCTTTAGATCTAGAACATTTCAATATTAGTACTTTCTCCTATCCATTTCAATTAAAGTCATTAATCTTTCTAAATCTATCATACATTCAAATATATAAAATAAATGGGTATTTAAGATCTTCCTCTTTTCTCTTATTTCCAAATGATTGATTAATTTATGCATTGATCCTTCCTTTGGGGTTAATCAATTTGGATCCTTCATTTGTGTATCTAAGGATAAAAGAAGAGCATCTTATTTACCCCCATAACATATTTAAATGTAATATTTTAGATCTTACATTTTGGCGAACCCGCAATAGACAACTCTTCTTTTTGGTGTTAGATTTACATCTTTTATGTCAGATCTTGCATGTTATTGCATTTACATTTCAAAAAATTAGAAATCAAAATCTTGTGTTTCCTAAATTAGTTCATTTTCATTGCATTGGTGTATGATATTTACCATTTCTAGTCCTACTTATAGTATCTCGATTAGAAGAAGTCATAGACTTATGGGTTCCTTTGATCCTGAGTCTTTCTCTCCTTTCCTTAGGATCCCAAATGACAATTTGATTGCTCATGATTCCAACCCTTCTCTGGAGCATAACTCTTCTCACTCATCTCATGATGAGGATGTTGCTTTAATATTTCCTCTTGAACAAGTGTAAAAACTTTCAACCGAACTTGATAAAATGGGAAATTGACTTATTCAAGAAAACCATAATCAAGATTCCATCCAAGCTATAGAGGATCTTAAGAAATTATTTTGTGATAGTGATCAAGGTATTAATCTCTTGTGTGGTATCACTCATATTGTGCATTTGAATGTTAAACCCTTAGCTCAAGCGGCTCAAGATCTAGGATTCACTCCTCCTGTAACTAGTGAGGGACCTTCTTCTGTTCCTTTACCTAGAATTCCTACTTATGCTCCTCCTTTGATGAATACATCTCTCCCAATTTCATCTATTCATGTGAGTGTTCCATCGATATCTCTACCTACCTCACAACCTTCATATCATAGTGTGCCTTTTACTTATTCCAATCCCCTTCCAACTATGGTTCCAAGTGTTCCACCAGTTGTATCTTCCATTCCTACCACTTCCTGCACTTTTCCTAGTGTTCGTAATATTTCTATGCCACCTATTTCTTCTAATGATTCCACAATTATTAGTTTGGCTCAAACTGTGTCATCGTTGCAACAACAACTTGCATCCTTAATTCAATCCAAGTTTAGCATTCCTAGATGTGACATGGGTAGTCCTTTATCCTTAGACATTATTCATGCTACTGTCCCTTAGCAAGCTTATATGCCTCGTCTTGAGAATTACATTGATAAAGGAGATCATGTTACTCATGTTAAAACATTTCAAATCCTTTGTAGTGATTATGCTCATGACCATAGGATTTTAGCTAAGTTGTTTGTTAGGAATTTTCATGATAAAGCCTTGCAATGGTATTGTTCTTTACCTCCTTATTTTATTGATTCTTTTCCTAGACTTGCTAATACCTTCATTCAACAATTTCAAAATAACATTGGTCCACAAGTTTCCTTAACTGATTTAATGCATTGTAAACAAAACATTAAGGAAAAATTAACTAATTTTATTGGTAGATTTAAGAATTTGTATGCTCAGATTTCTTATCCTATTCCTGATATTGATATTCAACATATGTTTATTTCAAATTTACAAAAGGATATTAGAGATAAGATTCTGCTTACTGAATTTACCTCTTTTCAACAACTTTGTACAGCACTTCATCATTATCAATTACAAGTGAGTCAATTTGAGAGCACCACTCCAATGGTTCCTATTCTGGTTGATAAGAGTAACATTGCTCCTAATCCTAATAAGTTTCATAAACCTAACAACTATATCAAGATTAATAAATAGATGAATGTGGTTGCCGATCAACTTGTTGTTGCATCTCACAATGCCACTTTTGCATCCACTTCTTTCTGTATGAATCATGTGTTTACTCCTCTCTCTGAATCTTTACATTCTATTATGAGTAGATTGTTAAGTGCTAATATGATTACCTTGCCTCCTATTCAACCTCTTCTCCCTACCACGATAGCATCAAAATCCTTTGATTCTAAAGATTTTTTCTAATACCATCGCCAAAATGGCCATGATACTGACTTAAAGCATAAATTTCAAAACTTAATCGATTATAATGCTTTATCTGTTGATAAATTTGATGGTAATAGGAACATATATGTCTCTCCTCCTAATCAAAACCTTCAAATATATATGAATCCTTTACCTACCCATGATACTAATACCATCGCTCAACCATCTTTTTTGGATATTGTTTATGATTCAAAGATGGATGATCTTAATCACATTGTTAATCATGTGGAGAGCATTGTTTCATCTCAACCTACTGTTCAAGATCCTTCACCTCCCCCTCAACTTCAAGTTCCACCTAAACCTCAGAAACAAACTAAGGATAAGTGACCTCGGGAACTTTCAATTACCTTTGATGATTCTGAGACTATTAAGGCTCCCGATGGTCCCCTTTATATTTATGCTA
>MU226018.1:203250-231931 GCA_018584345.1 Thuja plicata
AAGGATTAACCCATGATCAATTCACTCTACCCCCTACCCTTGGGATTTTACTATAAATACAAGCATTTTTCAAGCATAAAGGATCCTAGAAAATTCAAATGCAAAGCATCCTCATTATAGGCAATTTTATAGCATCTTGAGCAATAGTGAGAGCATTTTCATAGCATTTGAGATATCATATCATTTCATGAGAGCATTTGAGTTCATATTTGTATCAAATTGAGAGAATGGAGAACTAGATTAGGAATTTTATCATATTTTTGTCTCATTCTAGGATGGTCGCTAGTGGAGATTAAGGTTGAGAGCTCTACTTGCAAAGCCTAGTTAGAGAATCATGGGATGTTATAGATGTTAAATACAATTCTTTAGATTAATTAGCTTATTTATTTCCATATAATTGTAGTTAATTGTCCTAATTTCATGAAGGTGTATTAACTCACACACAAATGGCGCCCACCGTGGGGCTTTAGACCTCATTTTTCATCATTTTATCAAGTTTTGTGTATTTTTGGCTTCACTTTTATGTCTATTTTGCAGAAAATAGGTGAAGTGCCACATATGAAGATTCTAATGACACCTGTGAATAGTGAAGTGGCGTGTGCATATTTTACTCTATTTATGTCTTAATTTCTTTTACCATGTATGAGACAAAGTGTGACGCATAAGCCTGTAAAGTGTCGCCTGTGAGCTGTAAAGAGCCGCCTGTGAACTATCAACTGCCACATGCGATCTGTATTTTGACGCATTTTAAACTTTCTATGATGCCTGTGAAATTTAATTTACCACTTGTGCATTTGTAAATGTCATGTGTTAAAGTTTCAATTTCGCTTTAAAAGTTTTAAATGTCGCTTACTAACAGTTAAATGTCGTGTATTAGCTGTTAAATGCCACATAGAATTTATTTCTTTAGATCAAGTTTAATTTGATTTGCTCTCGGTTTTAAATCTGTGTTTTTTTGTTTTATGTAGGTGACACGGCATTTAAAAGTACAAAAACCAGAACTTCAAGTTACAAGGCCTAGCAAAGAGGTAAGAACACAAACTAAACATGCTAAGAAAATTCATGCTTCCAATCTTTTAGAAAATTTAAAGGAAGAAGAACATTTGTATGATCACTATATAAAAGTATTTTTTGCATACAAAAATAAATTCCCTACTCTTTAGTTGATTTCTTGTTTTTTGAGTTCTTTAAGCTTGATTTTGTAAAATTTGATCAAAAAGAACTTAGGAGCATTTTGTCAATTCATTTTCAATATTTTCTTCACTTTGTTCTATTTGTGTTGACTAAGTTGTTGGTGGAGCCAGAGTGGGAATAATCGCCACAAGGTGAGTAAGCAAGCAAACAAAAAAGAAAAACCATCAAAAATGCACCTAGCCTTTGCTAGCTTCGAAACAAGGTATTTCTCAAATCAAGCTTGCATTGCTTAAATTGTGGATTTTCTTCAAATCTAGTTTAATAGGAAAAACCCTATTATTTCCCAAATTGAATAAACATTAGGCATATGCTCTCCACTTTGCAAAGTGGATCAAAAAGCCAAACATGTGAGCTCAACTTGGTAGAAAGAAAGGGATAAGGAATTAACCAAACAATTCAGTTTTAAGAACCCCCTTGTCAAGGGGTTGAAAAAGAACAAGCGTGTTTGAGGTGTTTTGAACAAGGAATGACAATAGGGATATGCTCTTCACTTTTTAAGTGAATCAAAAACCAAACTTGTTGAACCGTGTTCAATTTCTTTTTTTTTTATATATGCTAGATCAAATAGAACTTTAGAGGGCCTACCTCCTGAGAATTCCTTTACGAAGGTGGTGAGAGGGAACGACCCAAAGTGGGAGACAATCGCTTTAGCCGCGATATCATCCAACCCACTATAAATAAATACACTTTACCTTAATCAGAAAGTGACTAAGTTGTGTACAAGTCATCCTCACTTCCTTGAGTAGTCCTTTGGAATTGCGCAAAAACATACTTTTGTGCATGTAGGAAGCCCGCAAGGGGGTAAAGGAACTTGACACGATTTAGAACAGAGGTGTTCATTAAAACCCGGTTAAAATAGTAAGCCTACCTTTTAGAGCCTTTGTTAAAATCCAAATTTGTTTGACTCTAGGTAGATTTCTGGGAAGATTCTCTTGTGTTATACTTGTGAAAATGACCGAGAACATACACTTTTAGTGTTGTTTTAGGGGCATGATGCAAATTTGATGTGTGTGTTGAATTTGTATTTAATTTTTGAGCAAGAATATTCTCTGATAGATCTGATCAAAGATCTTAAACTTTTAAAAAAACCTAAAAAAATTAAAAATTCAACTTTGATCTGTGAAGTGCCACGTATGAACACTTAAGTGACACCTATAGATAGTTTTGTGATGTGTAACCAACTAAAACGATGCCTAACAGCTGTCAAAAACTGCGTAAGTCATTGGAAAGTGCCACTTGGAAATAATTCAACAACACCTATCAACAGGAAAACACAATGTACTAACTACAGAGTGTCGCATACAAGAATTCCAGTCAACACATACTAACATTAAAGTGATTCTTACACAATAGGAAGTGACGCCTAGAAACAAAGAAGGGAAAATAGTGGATATTTCTTGAAGGTTTGAAAACAAGATACCTACATTTTTGGATACCCTTTTGGAGATTGTACCTCTAGGTATATTCAACTTGATCAAAATCCTTCATTTTTGGACATTTCACAAAATCATCCAAGAATTGATCATTTAAGTGAAGAGAAAAGCCTAAGATCTTTATACGATTTATGTTCACGCCAGATTTTATGCGGTCTCATTATATCAAGTCTACCTTGCAACCTGACGAAACCTATCTAATGCAGGAGTGTCCTTTTTCGAGTGATAACTTTATTTCTTCAAGACCCTTACAAGAACCTATAAAGGAGATGGAGCCAACAATGTCTTTTCCATTTGGCAACATGGACCTTGATCAAATCAACCACGTTAACATAGATAAGAACAACAAAGGAGGTGGTGGGGTTAATAATAATAATCTTGGAGTAGGAAATGTTGACCCTAACAACCAAGGGTCAAATAGCAATAACATGGGAGGAGGAAACATTGACCCTAACAACCAAGGGTTAAACAATAATAATCTTGGAGGAGGAAATGTTGACCCTAACAACCAAGGGTTAAAGAATAATAATAAAAATGGGGGCAACATTGACCCTAATGATGAAGAAGCAATCGATGAAAAGGTCAATGAAGCAATGCAAAGTCCTTTCTTCATGAAGCTCATGGAAAAAGTGTCAGAAAAAGACAGAAAAATACTTTCTAGACCTACCACAAATGGGTCTCAAACTTCCCCATGACTATGATGTCAATCAACTTAAACAAAACTAAGCTGAGGCTAATCCTATTGATATCATGAACAAAAAATTCAAACTCTTCCAAATGCAATTGGACACGATGAAACAAAGTGGGGTTCCTAAACCCTTTTCTATCGAAGCTTTGTGTCCTTTTCTATTTGACAAGACATTAATTATGGTTCCATTCCCAACTAATGCTATCTTTCCTAAATACGAAAAGTATGAAGGAACAACTAATCCTCAAGATCACGTAAGGGAATTTTGCGCATTGAGCCTTGAGATCGTGCATGATACGACTTACCTCATGAGGTTATTTCCTAGAAGTTTAGGAGGCATGGCCATAGAGTGGTTTTCAAAGTTACCCTCCGATATCCAAACCTTCGAAGAGTTGGCCTCCAAATTCGTGACTCATTATTCCTACAATATCAAACCTGAGGTTACGATGATAAATTTATGTAATACCAAGCAATGAGAGGGAGAAGGATTCCTACTTTTCTTCCAATGATGGAGAGCAGTATTTCCTAGATACCCTCGAATTGTACCTGAAAAAGAGAAGATGGATATCTTTATTAATAGCTTGAATAATGAGATGAATTACCGGTTAAGACTATAATGTCCTAGGTCTTTCCAAGACCTAATTGATAATGGGGTTACCACGGAAGAGGTACTGGTCAAAAGTGGAGAACTAAAGCTTTATAAGAACAATAACAACAATACCTCCAATAACAACTAAAATAGAAATCCTCCTAACAATGATTGGTTTTGGATGAGGAATAACAATAAAGGAGTGGTGAATGATGGAGTTGTAGAGGCTAAAAATTTGAAGGCCACCCCTTTCAATCTTACCAAAGGATTTTCTCAAGCTAATAATGTGACCCAAGAACCCAAAGTACCTTTCAACAACAACAATAACAATAATAACTTTGGGAACAATCAAGGAGCTAACAAGCCTAAGCCTTTCTTTACACCAACTCCTAAAAGAACATTCACACCTTTGGGTGAACCCCTTGAGAAGGCATTAAGAACCCTCATTGATAATAAGCTTATTGACTTACCTAGAGCTCAACCATATGAACTACAAATCAAACCTACATGGTGGAGTGAGTCTAGTAATTGTGAATACCATAGAAATCGAGGACATAAGACAAATTATTGCATGCATTTGAGACACATAGTGGAAGACCTAATTGATAATGGTGAGATAAAGGTAGAAGGCCCTCAAAACAATGAAGATCACACGGCCTTTAAGACTCCTTTTTACAAACATGAGAAAGGTGAATCTTCCAACTCAAACAATGGAGGGAACAATGGCAACAATTTGAGAGGCAACAACAATGTAAAATTCTCCCATACCTATGAGAATACTATTAATTCCCTATCTGGACATGATAGTACTATCAATGTTGTGGTAATCAAAGAACAACCTATTCAAGAGTCCTATAATGTTGTAACTAGGGGGCAGGCAGCAAGAGTTACCTTACAAGGAAGTGCCCCTAAAACCTTTGGTCTTACTTCAACAACTACTTTGGCTAAACCAACATCTTCTTCAATAAAGCCTTATAGTTTGATGGATCAATTACATAAAACTCCAGCACAAATCTCTATTTTGGAGTTTCTGAAACTATCTCCTAATCACAAAGAAATATTGGAAAAAGCCCTAGTGGAAACCAATGTTCCTATAACCTTGGAAAAGGATAAGTTTCAAAATATGGTAGGACATTTCATAGCTCCTCATTGCCTTCCATTCTCTGAACAAGATGACATGTCTATTATCCACCCTCAAAATTTTCCCTTGCATATAGAGGTGTTAATCCAAAGGCATAGGGTTAAGAGAGTTCTCATTGATGGGGGATCTAGTCTCAATATTTGTACATTAAACCTTGTCAAGTCTTTAGGGATATCTGAATCATCTATTGACCCTAATAAGCAAATCACCATTAAGGCTTATGATGAGGGAGAAAGGTCTTCAAAAGGCATGATTGTTTTACCTATCCAAGTGGGACCTATAAAAAAAAGATACCATATGTCAAGTTCTCGACATGAAATTAACTTATAATATTCTATTGGGAAGAACTTGGATTCATGAGATGCAAGCGGTACCTTCTACTTATCACCAATGCATAAAATTTCCACATAGAGGTGAGGAGATCACAATTGGAGGAGACTCTAATCCCTTCCAATATTGCAACACATTGAAGCCAAGTCATGAATTATTTATTCCTCACAATAGGGAAGGAGTCATCCCTAATGATACTATTGAAGAACATAAAGAGGAAAGTTCAAAGTTGACATCAAATGCTCCTTCCATCTCAAACCCTAAACAAACTAACTCCACTACTCAAACTAAGGGAAAGGAAAAGATGAGTTATGAGGGTCAAAATTCACATGATAATTCAGTTAAGACTTCTACATTGAAGATGGAAACTTCAAAACCTACCAAGGAAGAAAAAGAACAAGCTAAGAGGGATCAATATCAAAAGATGAGTGAATTGATGCACACCTTTGAAAAACAATGTAAAATTAACTCCAAGGGAGTGGGGGAATATTATGTTTCCCTATTTGATTTACCAACCTCTCCTAGGACACATTGGAAGCCATCAAGTGCTCATCCCCCTCATAAATACAATTCTCATTTTGTAAGAGAGAGTGATAAATCTTCCTTAGAGAAGGAGGATAATGAAGTACTACAATGGCTCTATAAGGAAGAAGACACTTAAAATCATTCTATGGAAAGGGTACAACACATCAAAATTCAAACTGATCAATATGGGAAAGGGTATCAAATCATGCAAAAAATGGGATATAAGGGAAGAGGACCCGTAGGAGTTTGAAATAGAGGATTATTAGAACCCATTGAACCAGCTTGGAAAGAAAAAGAACAGAAAGTCGGAATAGGTTTTCAACATAAAGGAGAAAGTTCAAGTCCAATGCATGATTCCCATGAATGTGTGCACATGTTAGGTTCTAAAAGTGAAGAAGATTCTAGGGATTATGAGTGGGATTCCTTTTCTGAAGAATCTTTTCATGACATAGAAGTTGATGTTATTCATACATATGCAACTATTCCCAATGCTACAACTCAAGATAATGAACATCAAGGTTCGAATTCTACACAAGTGTCAAGTGAACCTCGGGAATCCAACATAGGTCAAGAATCTAGGAATAGTCAATGGATAGGTGAACCTTGGGTGCCTTCATGGGGGGGTGATTCAAATGTTGTATATACTCTACATGCATTCTTTCCCATGGAAATCAGCGAGGACTCTAGTGAAGGAGACTTTGATCAAACTTCCATGGAACATCTTGTGGAAGCCCATGTCATAGACCTAAGTGATACAAGGTACGAACCTTTAAATGAGTTCATGTCCTTAAACCCTTCAAATGAAAATTTTCCAAATGAATTTTTATCCTTAATGCACCCTGAACTCATTGATTGGGATTTATTCAAACCAAATGACCTATTATACTTTCCCAATGACCTTGCAATGGCCCAATACCTAAATGCGGTTGAACCATCTTCTTCCATCAATGAATACAATTTGGACATGATGATAGAGGCAAGGGTCCAACCTCTCAATCCACAAAATAAAATATAAAAATATAAAAAAATGAAAAGGTCTAGTGGTGAAAACCACCATGTGGAAGTGCTAGAATCTAAAAAAGTCAAAATATCGGATGTTTCTAAAGGTGAAAACCTAACTGTGGCACCTAAGGAAGAGAGTTTGGATGCCCTACCTGAAAATGAAGATGAAAGATCACCCATCCTTGTTGAACCAATGGATAAAGTTAACATTGGCACTGAAGAGGATCCTAATTTTATTCATCTAGCAGCATCTTTGAGTCCATCAGAAAGAAAGGAGTTCATCGAATTCTTTCAAGAAAAGAAAATTAACTTTGCATGGTCTTATGCCAACATGCTCGGGTTAGATCCAAGCTTCATAATGCATTATTTAAATGTGAAACCCATAAAGAAAAAATTGAGAAAGATGCACCCTCATGTGGCACTTTTAGTAAAAGCAGAATTGGAAAAGGTCCTCAAGGTTGGATTCATAAGACTAATTGCATATGCAGAATGGATATCCAACATTGTGCCAGTCACAAAACATGAAAAATCTATTAGATTTTTCACAAATTTTAGAGATCTCAATCTTGCTTTCCCAAAAGATGATTTTCCACTACTATAGTGGACTTAACAGTGTGTCATTCTATGCTTTCCTTGATGGATGGATTTAGTGGATACAATCAAATTTGAATTGCACCCAAAGACCAAGAGAAGACAGATTTTACATGCCCATGGGAAACCTTTTGTTGGAATGTGATGCCCTTCGGTCTCAAAAATGCCGGAGCAACTTACCAAAGAGCCATGACTACCATCTTCAACGATATGATGCATAACTTTTTAGAAGACTATGTGGATGATATTCTAGAAAAATCACATGAAAGAAAGGATCACTTACCAATATTAGACAATATTTTCACAAGGTTAGAGAAATTCAAAGTGAGACTCAATCCAAACAAGTGTGCTTTTGGGGTACAATCCGACAAACTCTTAGGTTACATTGTTTCTGCAAAAGGCATTAAAGTAGATCCTGAGAAAGTACAAGCAATAATGGACATGGAAATTCCTAAGAATATTATCCAAATGAGGTCTCTTCAAGGAATACCTCAATCTATAAGGAGGTTCATCTCCCAATTGGTGGAAAAATGCCATTCATTCACAAGGTTACTACATAAAGACACTATTTTTACATGGGATGAAGAGTGTGAAAAAGCTTTCACATTGTTAAAAACATACTTGCTGAATCCACCCATCTTAATGTCACCTATTAAAGGAAAACCTTTGTTACTTTACATATCAGCAACGAAGAAATTTTTAGGGGTCCTATTGGCACAAGAAGACAATGAAGGAAAAGAAAGAGTCATTTACTACTTGAGTAGAACATTGATAAAGTATGAATTGAACTATAGCTTCATGGAAAGGGATTTTATAGATATGGTGTTTGCCTCTCAAAATCTTAGACATTACATTTTGATGCATAAAGTGAAGTTAATTACCAAATTTGAGCCTAGAACAAAATGGATTCACCCTCTCAGATATGAAGTTGAAGAACATGTTTTGGAAGGTTATGCACAAGTCCTCCTATCTGCGTCAAAGGATCCCAATGAACCTAGATGGGGTACTTATAGAGAAAAGACAAATCAAGTTGATCATGTATTATACAGTGCTGACAACAAAAGGAAGGCATCAAGGATTACCTCAAATATCCTAAAAAATCATCGGGTTACACAAAAAGACCTAGACAGAGCTAGGGAAGATAAGATTGCCAAAGAACTTGAGAAAACTCCCACAGAAGTGAAAATGGAAAAGTCTGATGATATGCCCAAGAAGAAGAAGAAGAAATTTGATGAAGGTACATCTAAACCATCAACCACCATTGATCTAGAATCCTCTCCACCTTCTGTACCCAGTAAGTTAACCAGAAGGAAGAAGAAAGTTCCTACAAGTCATCCATCCTCAAGAACTACAAGGAGCAAGGTAAAGAACATACAAGCCTCTCCTGAGGTAGGATTTAGGCCTAGTCTAATAGTCCTAAAAATAGAATTGTTAAGGAAGATAAGAATCTATCGAGAATATCTATGACAAATACCAAGAGATAGACAAAACAAAAATTCCTTTTAGACAAACAGTTATTGGTGTTAGTCAATTTTGAGTAACTTGGTCACATTCCTTTGTTGCCATTAATGACAAAGGGGGATATTGTTGGAAAGTTTACTCCCAAGGAGTATATGATTTTTTTTGTGTTGTCATTATGGCAACAAAGTCATATGAAGTTTTGACAGCAAACTTTGTAGTGGAAATTGACTAAGTATAGAAGACAATACAGAACAGAGATACACAGATGATCAGAGCACCAGCGCATGTGCATACAACCGATTCATACTAAGTGCCTTTAGACATAAGCTCTATGATATGTTGTTATTCTTAACCTATACACACATGGTATGGAATTTCAGTACAGATAAGTTACAAAAAGAACAAGTATAGTAGCAGTACAGAATACAGAGTATGGAGCCGACTTCAGTTTTTTATTAGCGTGTAATATTTTGTTGTGTAAAGGATAAGAACCTATTGTAATAATTTTTTAATCATGTATTAAACATTATTGTAAACACACTTAAGCCAATTTGTTTAGAAGCATTGTGAATGTTGTTTTTGGGCCGACTAAGGTCTTGTTTATAGTTGCATCTATTCAGGCATAAACATATATATGCAATGTAAAGGTATATTAAAAGTGTCAAAGAAAGATACAGAGCAGAGATATAAAATAAAAATATGAAGATGTCAGTATGAGAAAGATCCCTTAAAGAAGATAAGAGCATAAGTGCATAACAAAAATTGATAAGACATATGTGTCATATACAACAGTTCACTTTTGGATATAGTGCATATCTATTCTCAGGAGGTTGTAGCCTTCTTTCTCATTGAGCAGTGAGCTCTTGGACAGTGAGTCCTCACCCCTATCAGGGTTGTTTGTAAAGACTCCTAATAGGGTCAGGCCTTTAACTAGGTATGCAAAAGAACTTTAACAGGTTCATTATACTAGTGAAATATTTGTGGGTACTAATTCCCATCAGGGTTTTCCTCTAATCAAGGTTTCCCCATAATCATATCATGTGTTATGTGTTCTTGTGTTAAGCTTAAATTGATATACATTTGATTATGTTTAAAGTTTATAAAATAGAATAAATAGTTAAACATTGATTCACNTTCCCCCCCCCCCCCCCCCCCTCTTAGTGTTTCCAACAATTGGTATCAGAGCTCTGGTCCTATGTAAGAAAGTTTAACCACTTGAGGAGATCATGGATTCAGCAGAAGTAAAACATATGGAAAAAGAATCTTGAAGCAGCCCTTGAAGATCTTGATAGATCTGAGAAAGAAAATGAAGAACTAAAACTAAAGGTTGATGGATCTCAAATGCTTATCAAGAAATTAAGGAAAGCTTTGAAAGATTTCTCTACCAATGATTTGGGGAAAATGGTCAAGAAACTGAATGAAGAGAACATGTCCTTAAAAGACAAAATTGAAGATCTGAGTGAACAACTTATAGATAGCTTAACAGCCATTGAAGAGAAGATTAAAGAAAGTAAACAGGTAGATGAAGAACTAATGCAAGATAATATGAAAATCTTGGAGTTGGAAAACATCAAGAATAAGATTGAATCTGAATTATCAAGAGCAAAAGACAAGATTGATAAACTACACACAAGTTCTGATCTAATTCAATCACAGCTTTATGCATAGAAACAAAAAGGTGATACCACTGGTATGGGATACAGTATAGCTGAAATTGAGATCAATTCACTACAAGAAATAAAGAAAGCTCAAACAGAATTTGTAGAACAAAAGAAAATTGAGAATCATGAAGAGACTAAAGCAGAACCACCAAAAGATAAGCACAAGGAAGTTAACCATACTTACTATGCCTGTAACAAGAATGGACACTTGGAAAGAGATTGTAAGGATGTAAGACCCTTCAATGGTTATTGTTACTCCTGTAATAAGTTTGGTCATAGGGATATTCATTGCAGGACAAATCAAAGAAATCAGTCACAACTGAACCAAAGGAATCAGACACAATACAATCAGAGAAATCAACCTCAAAGAAACTTGCAGAACATTACGTGTCAGATATATAATTACAATGGACACACAGCCAAGCAGTGCAGTTTGATGAATAACAACATTAGACCTCCTATCATTTGTCACTCATGTGGAAAAGCTTGACACATATCAAGGTTTTGCAGGTCAAGAACACAAGGTCAAGAGAATCCTAAAAAGTCTCTATTTGAAGAATCAGGAGAAGTTAAGTTTGTGCAAGCTAAATCTAATTCAGATAAAATATGGGTTGAAGTAAAGAAGGATAATGAAGAGAACAAGGTAGTAGATGCATCCTCAGTGGATGCACCTTCTAATTCTGGATAGTTGACCCTCATGGTCTGAGAGGGAGCTATTCTAGCTATGAACCCCTACATGGCTGGTATACTCACCTCTGAGTATGCACCTATGGATTCATGTATGTAATCATGAAATAAGGTTGTATTCATACATGCATTGCCTTTACTTCATTTAGAATAAAGTTTGAAAATCTCTCTGTAAACCACTTTACGGCAACAAGCATTAGATGCAATAAACCTTTATATAAATTGGTAAAAAATCTTTAAAACCTCACTTTGCATTCAAAGATCACTTGAGTATAGAGCATCAAAACACTACAGGTTAAGGAATTAGTTGGTTTGTGAATAGATTAAAGACTATAATGGAACCCTAGCAGTCACGTCATTTGAGAATCACCATGAAACCCTACTTAATCAAGTTGCAAGTAAGTATGACAACCCCTATTGTATTTGACATTTCTAAAAGGAAGAGATTTGTCTTTAAGAAGCATCCATTCAAGTCTATATTAGATGATGTTGAAGGAGAATTCTTTAAGACTCCACTTGGAGTCATACATGTAGAAGACATCTGTGCTTATATATATTGCAAGAAGGAAATAGTTGGAGACAATATCATAGAAAATCTTATGGGTTCAATGATGAAACTAGACTATTCATTCAAGGATGAATACGTGCATCTCACTGATAACCCTATCTTTGAGTATTCTAACATGCACGAGTTCTATGAGACAAAATGCATTATGATATTACTAAGTAGGATACATGATGACCTATATTAAATTGGCGAGGTTCCTGTCTCCATCACTGTAGACCTAATTCATGAAATGAATGGACTTCCTAAGACTGGACCAGTTCTTCCTACTGGTAAGGATGTTAAGAAGCAGGTTGAATAAGTTTGCTAAATCTAGAAGTGATATGTGCGGCATGACTATTGATCCTATTAAGGAGAATGACATCAAACTACTCACTATGATACTTGGATACAAGTTTCGGCAAGCAAGCAGAATGAATAGTGTGTTTGCAACAACAGTTCTAGTAGCAATAAGGATAATGAGAGATAACACTCAGTACAATATTTGTGAACTATTGCATGCACAGCTGATTGAGAACATTAAAGATATTAAGCATGACAAGAGAAAGATATTTAGGTTTGGCTCTTTAATCACCTATTTGTACTTCCACGTTGTTGGTAAAGTTTCCAATCTTTACCTAGATAGGAGTAAACCTAGTATGTCTTAGATTTCAATAAAAGCTACATCAGAGAGTAGTACAAAAGATTCTATGGACATGGATATCAAAACATTCAAGATCAAGATGTAGAAGAGGTTCAGGATACTTGAGAAGTTAGTTGAGAAATACAAACACACCATATTCTTCATGGTGGAAACTAACTATACTTGCATGGAGGCAATTGAGCCTAGAACAAAATGGATTCACCCTCTCGGATATGAAGTTGAAGAACATGTTTTGGAAGGTTATACACAAGTCCTCTTATATACACCCAAGGATCCCAATGAACCTAGATGGGGTACTTACAGAGAAAAGTAAAATCAAGTTGATTTTTTCTTATACAGTGCTGACAACAAAAGGAAGGCATCAAGTATTACCTCAAATATCCTAAAAGTTCATGGGGTTACACAAGAAGACCTAGACAGAGCTAGGGAAGCTAAGATTGCCAAAGAACTTGAGAAAACTCCCACAGAAGTGAAAATGGGAAAGTCTGATGATATGACCAAGAAGAAGAAGAAATCTGATGAAGGTACATATGCACCATCAACCACCATTGATCTAGAATCCTCTCCACCTTCTGTACCCAGTAAGTTAACCAGAAGGAAGAAGCAAGTTCCTACAAGTCATCCATCCTCAAGAACTACAACGAGTAAGGTAAAGAACACACAAGCCCCTCCTAAGGTAGGATTCAGGCCTAGTCTAATAGTCCTAAAGAATAGAATTGTTAAGGAAGGAAGATTAGAATCTATCGAGAATGTCTATGACAAATACCAAGAGATAGACAAAACAAAAATTTATTCTATGATCATCTCTCACATGATTAAGTTCAAAAGGATAGTATTGGAACTCAAAATAGTCATACCAGACAAGGTATGGAGCATACTTGATGTATTAAAGAGGAAAGCAATTAAAGAAGATATGAGGATAAGAGAAGAAACATTAGATAGTCTTCTCTCTGTGTGCTCGCATGATGAGAAAGCCATTATGTTGGATTTAGTAAAGCCTCACCTCAAAACCAAAATAAGAGTTCTCCATATCATGAATAAGGATTATGGTCTAGTTGGTGAAGAGACTCAAAAACCATTTGAGCGGGTATTTCTAGATAGACATATGTATCCATCAATGGCGCCTACAACAAAGATAACTCCAGTTCCTCCCAAATAGGTTACAAAACCAGTGATTCAAAATGCACCTAAGATAGGTCCATAGGTTTCAGTGCCCTCAGTTTCAATAACTTCTAATATAGTAAAAGATTTAGAAAAAACTATTGTGATTGATGATATCAAGATATCCATGACCGCCTCTGACAATGATATGGACAAAGTTGAAAAAGAATTTGTAAGCATTGAAAAGACAAAGGAGGTATGCACTGATGACACATCTTTACAACAAGATGAAGTTCCCTCTAAAGATTCAACAGATTTGAATAGAGAAGAAGACAATAAAACTAATGAGACACTAGTTATGGAGAACCCAGTAAAAATTGAATGTATGGATACTGGTCAGAATACTATATTTACACCATCCATTCAACCATCAACTTCATTGTTGTCAATTTTAACTCCTGACTCATCAAGTCTAGATGCATGGGGAGAAGAAGATTTGATCAAGATCAGTTTCCTAGCCATGGAAAAAGCCAAAGAGAAACAAGTTGTGAGAAACCCTCTCTATTTGGAGTCAGTGAACATTCTGAATGACCTAGTGCTTGCAGACAAGAAAGTGGCTAAAATTCAGTCAGTTGATGATGTAGATAGCATCCTAACAAGCTTCAAAGCACAATTTACAAGTTTAGTGGACTTAGCTACTAGAATTGCAGAAGATGAGTATAAAAAGGAAAGATTGAATGAACTGGTAAAAAATTTCTCCTTAGATTTAAAGTCATTAAAGATTGGTTAGACAATATTGAAAGAGTTGGCATCAAACGCAGAAAGGTTATAGCAAACTGCATGGACAGAGGCAAACTCACCTCTGAACATATCAAAAAGATAGAAGAGGCAGATATCTTGGTTGATAACATAAGAAAATTAGTTGAAACATCATCCCAAGACATAAAAATCTACAACAATATCTATCAAGGTTAGATAGACAAGATAGAAAAAGCTAAAATGGAGATCAGTGAGATAAGGATTAGGCAGACTCAACTGAGAAATGCACTTGCGTCCTCCTTAGCAGTTCTGGATGAGAACATTAAACAAATTGATGAAACCATTGCTACCTATGATCAAGGACCCAGCATGGATTTGAAAAAGATGGAAAAGCTTACATATGCCCCATGTGCCCACCTACAAACAATTGATGCACTAAAGGCATTTTGTCAGCAAGAGATGAAGAATCTGCAGCTAGCCTATCTAGATGTGTACTTGGAGTAAGTATCTAGAGACTTACAATTTTGACACCTTTGTCATTAATTTCAAAGGGGGAGTAAAGTATCTATGGGGAGTAGTGTATATATGCAAAGAAATATGATATAGTATATATTAAAGGAAGATAATATACAGTTTTTGGTGTTAGTAAATTTTGAGTAACTTGGCCACATTCCTTTGTTGTCATTAATGACAAAGGGGGAAATTGTTGGAAAGTTATGATTACCCTATACACACATGGTACAGAATTTCAGTACGGATAAGTTACAAAAAGAACAAGTACACTAGCATTTCAGAATATAGAGTATGGAGCCGACTTCAGTTTTTTATTAGCATGTAATCTTTTGTTGTGTAAAGGCTAAGCACCTATTGTAATAAGTTTGTAATCATGTATTAAACATTATTGTAAACACACTTAAGCCAATTTGTTTGGAAGCATTGTGAATGTTGTTTTTGGGCCGACTAAGGTCTTGTTTATAGTCGCGTCTATTCAGGTATAAACATATATATATGCAATGTAAAGGTATATTACAAGTGTCGAAGAAAGATGTAGAGTAGAGATATAAAATAACAATATAAAGATGTCAGTATGAGAAAGATCCCTTAAAGAAGATAAGAGCATAAGTGCATAACCAAAATTGATCAGACATCTTTGTCATATACAGCAGTTCACTTTTGGATATAGTGCATATCTATTCTCAGGAGGTTGTAGCCTTCTTTCTCATTGAGAAGTGAGCTCTTGGACAGTGAGTCCTCACCCCTAACAGGGTTGTTTTTAAAGACTCCTAATATGGTTAGGCCTTTAACTAGGTCTTTGTACTTGCATTGTAAATACTGCTCCTAACAAGGCAAAGGAACTTTAACAGGTTCATTATACTAGTGCAATATTTGTGGGTACTAATTCCCACCGGGGTTTCCCTCTAATCAAGGTTTCCTCATAATCATATCATGTGTTATGTGTTCTTGTGTTAAGCTTCAATTGATATACATTTGATTTATGTTTAAATTTGCTTAAATAGAATAAATACTTAAACACTGATTCACCCCCCCCCCCCTCTTAGTGTTTCCAACACTATTGGCACAAGAAGACAATGAAGGAAAAGAAAGATTCATTTACTACTTGAGTAGAACATTGATAAAGTATGAATTGAACTATAGCTTCATGGAAAGGGATTGCATAGCTATGGTGTTTGCCTCTCAAAATCTTAGACATTACATGTTGATGCATATAGTGAAGTTAATTGCCAAAATTGATCCTTTGAAGTATCTACTTAGTAAAACAGCCCTAACAGGAAGAATTGCAAATTGGGTGATGGTACTTTGTGAGTTTGACATTGAGTACATGGATAGGAAAGCTATCAAGGGGCAATTCATTGCTGATCAGTTGGCTGAACATCCTTTAGAGTCTACACATCCAATTAAAGTGGAATTTCCCAATTCAGAGATTGTTAATATGGAAATAAAGATATGGACTTTATATTTTGATGGATCCTATACTCAAATTGGTTCAGGGGCAGGAATCATTTTGATAACACCTCAAGGTTGCACAATTCCAAAATCTTACAAACTATTGTTTCCTTGCACAAATAATATTGCTGAATATGAAGCTTTGGTCATAGGTCTCAAAATGCCTTTGGAATGGAATGTCACGGAATTACAAGTTTATGGAGACTCTCAATTAGTCATCAACCAAATCAATGATGAATACAATACCAAAGATGAAAAATTGATGCCATATAAAAGGATGGTAGATGATTGAAAAAAATATTTTTCTTTGATTACCTTTGAGCAAACTCCAAGGGAAAAAAATAGAGCAGCTGATGCAATGGCTACTTTAGCTTCATTTCTCCAAATGCCTAATCAGAATGTGAGGTACGAATTCTTGGTGGAAGAGTTGGAAAAACTGGCATTTGACTTACCAGATACCCAAATAATTTCCCTTCTTAATGGACATGACTCACCTTGGTATGGACCAATTTACACTTATCTTAAAATCCAAACCTTACCTTTGGACCAAACCCGAGCCCAAAAATGACATTTCATAAGAAAATTGACTCACTATACCATCCTATTAGACACATTGTATCATAAGGGTCTTGATGGAACGCTCCTTAGATGTCTAGAGGAAGAGGAATCAAGGTTAGCTTTAAGAGAGGTCCATGAGGGGATTTGTGGGTCGCATTCTAGTGGATTAAATTTAGCAAAGAAAATCCTTCGCATGGGGTATTTTTCAGAAAACCTTAGAAAAAGATGCTTGTCAATTTGTGAAAGTTTGTGCTAAATGCCAATATCACAAAGACATGATCAATGCACTGGCACAACAATTACATATATTTGTTACACCATGGCCATTTTATCAATGGGGTTTCGATCTAATTGGCATGATTTACCCACCATCTTCTAATGGACATAAATATATCCTCACAATGACAGAATATTTCACTAAGTGGGTAGAGGTCGTTCCTTTGACAACTGCCATAGGAAAGCATATTTCCTTGTTTATCCTTAATCACATTATTTGTCGATATGGTATTCCACATGCCATCATTACAAAAAATGGAAAACAATTCAAGAACAAAGATGTGGATGAACTTTGTGAAACATTTCATATTATTCACCATTCTTCCTCCATTTACTATCCTCAAGGTAATGGACAAGCCAAGGCTACAAACAAGAACAATCTCAAAATATTGAAAAGATCAGTTCATAAGTCAGGAAGAGATTGGCATATTCAGACAAACCTGACATTGTGGGCCTATAGAACTAGCATCCGTACACCAATAGGAGCTACACCATTTTCATTAGTTTATGGGGCCAAAGTTGTTCTACCCTTAGAAGTTAAATTACCATGCCTACGAGTGTCACTACATGGATTAATCATGAATGAGGATTATAGGGTTGCCTGACTTCAACAATTGGAATTGTTGGAGGAACATCAAACACAATCATATGATCATTTGAAAGTGTATCAGAATAGAATTTAAAGAAACTACAACAAGCACATCAAACCAAGAGCCTTTCAAGTGGGAGACTTAGCATTAAGAGAAAACCCTAAAAATTAGGTAGATAGGGAAAAGAAAGGAAAGTAGGAAGAAAATTGGCTTGGTCCTTTTGTAATTGTTTCTTCTTTTGGAACGGGAACATACAAACTAGCTGATTGTGAAGGGGATGAGTTGCAAGAACCCATTAATAGCATCCGTTTAAAGAGGTTTCATACCTAATCAGATGAAAGAGAATCAGATGAAAGAGTATCAAATGAGAGTATCATATGAGTTAGCATCTTCTTTGTACATAAGAAAATTAAAAATCCAAAAAAAGAGAAAAGATCAAAATACAAAAAAATTAGAAAGATTAAAAAAGCCAAAAATAATGGAAAGCAGAAAAATCAGAAAAAGGAGAAAATTGAGCATGAAGAAAGTCAAAAACATTGCAAAAATAAAAAATGTTGTCCTGGTGAAAACCTAGCAAATAGGTGCCTTGATGATAACAAAAATAAAAATAAAAAAAATAAAAAAATTTGAAAAAGAGAAAAGTGCCTTGGTGAAAACCTAGCAATAGGCGCCTTGGTAGAAAAAAAAAACAAAAAGGAGAAAAAAGAGCAATAATCCCAAAAGGTGAAAACCTGGAAACAGGTGCCTTTTATCCCTTAGGTCTTTCCTAGTTGCATTTGTGCATATTGCATTTCACCATCTCATTTGTACATATCCTCATTGCATTCTTCATTTGTGCATAGTCATAATAAAGCCTTTCAGCTGCTTTGTTGCATTCTAGGTTTCATTTGCCCTAAGTTTCACATTGATCACATTTATCACTTGGGGGAAAACATCATGGATTTTGGTACCAAACGGATTCAAAAGTGCAACATCTTGGTCACACGATAGAAGCAGATTTTCAAAATTCAAAGGAGAGATATTTTGGAACCTTTGATGGATATCATTGTTCAACCCTAAACAGTTTGATCCTACAACATGATCCTTGAGTTTCATTGAATTATTTTATCAGGATTAAAAATTGACAACACCCTAAATGATCAAAATGTTTGGAATTCTTTTTGAAAATCTTGATACATTGTGATACACTTGAAATTTTTGATGAGTTTTTCACTGACTTTTTTGAGTCATGTCTTTTTAGCTAATCGATGATGTTTCAACTAGATTGGCGATGATGGAGACATGATGTTTAATTGGGTTTTGTGGGACTGTTTTGAGGGAGATTCTTTAACTTGTGTGAATTTGTCTAAGGACATGGTCATCAAAGAACCATCGAGGACATTCATATGGGAAGGAGGATTAACCTTTGTTTGTTTATGCAAAAGGATACCATGGCTATTTAGATCTTCAATATCTTAATACTGAAATCCACTTACAATATTGAATCCATTGAAACCGGGATTCATACTCCCATAGTTGGTCATTCAACTAGTGAGGGTTGTACTAGGTTCCTAAAGAGGTTACCAACTAAGATGAAATTCATATTCATATTCTTACGGTCACAGTGGCACCAGTAAGGATTGTATGGACTCCTAGTTCCACAATACTCAATGATGAAAATATATCTCTTTTGCAGTTCTTTCGCAAAAAGCTAGTGACCATTAGTTGCATTGTATTGCATATTCATGTTAGCTTAATTGTATTATTTAGAGTAATTTTTCCAATTACAAGGGGGTTCATCATTTTTGGGGGTTACATCAAATTCAATGGTTTCAAATCAATTATGTGAGATTATCTTTTGCATTCATTCATAGCATTAATCATTAATCATATTTATAAATATCTTGAGCAAAACAAAAGAAAAGATACATTAATCATTATTCATTTATCCTTCATCTTTTAGAATTGCATTTCATAAACTAAGTTGCATACATTAAAATACAAAAAGATAGTTGAATTTATTTTACCATTGCACTAAGTATTGCATCCATATCATTGCATTGCATAAACTATACATCAAAATAATATCAAAATCATATAGAAATAGTTGCATACATATATCTATGTCATAATCTAAGACATTGCATCCATAGCATAAATAAAAAGAAGTGCATCATAGACATCATGTAGATATGCATATAAAGAAATATCACATCAACAACATAAATCAACATCAAAGGGAAATCAATCAAAGAGAATCATAGATAAATGTCCATCATCAAATGTATATAACAAATTTGTATATCAAAGATACATCGACAAAATGATCCATACATCAGTCCTGATCAAAACTCCATATGATACATCAATGCAATATCCGGATATCAAGCTCATATCTATCTCAAGACCCAGTCAGGGGACCTGCTCCATCTTTAGTAGCACCTGAATCATCGGGACCCCTGTCACCTGCTCTATTCTGAGTGGTCGATGGTACCTAACTCGTGCTTGCACTCGTAGGTAAATGAGACATCATAGCCAAGAACTATTGTAACATCATAGTCACATGATCCAATCGTCCAGTAATTGCAGTCATCCCTACCTGTAATCCTCTCACATCTTGTACTAAGCCATCAATGATAGGAGGAACTTGAGGTGCCTGTGGTGCCTTAGGTGCTAATGGTACCTGTGGTATCACATGTATCTGAGGTGCACCCTGAACCTGTGCTGCACTCACCTATGGATCTACCTGAGAAGATATATGTCTCTGTGGAGATGCTGGCCTTTGTGGATCCTGACCCTGTAAAGGAACCTGTCTAGCTTCTTGTACCCATCTCTATCTCTATCTCGCCCAAGCTATAGTTGGAATAGCCTGAGCCTGTCTCTACATCAGTACCTATACTCGCCTCTGTCTAGGCTGTCTGAACCCACAACCTCAAGCTCTCACATGTCCACCCTGCATCTGAGGTCCTGCAGCTCTCTATAACTAAGGAGCCCTAGGTACTCTCTATACTCTCTGACTCCATGGTCTCCTACTACTTCCATCACCATCATCCCCATCTCCATCATTAGCAAATAGCTCATCAACATCAGGAATCAGCTCTGCTGGATCTGTGAATCTAGTGAATCTATGTCGAGAAAACCACTCTCGATACTCATCGGACATCCCTGCATCAGCCACATGCTCCATCATATCCCATCTGACATGGCCTAGATGCTCAATCTCTACACATGAAAATTGATAATCTACTTGAGCTCCCCACATGGATTTCTCTTCCTGTACTCTATCATATAATGCCATACCCTATGGCATATCTTGTACACGACTATACTGTCAGAGTACTCTCCCGAAGAAGAGTCTCTCTATACATAGTGGTGACCGACCAAACATCCACCAAGGGGAAAACATATATGGAATCTCATCATCATCCTCTCTCCATCCCTCGCAGCCCAAATATGGTCTCTATATGACCTGATCAATATCATTGATAGTCCGATGCCAGAACTCAACCTTGCCCAAACGATGCTAGACAATCATGCCATCATATAGAAATGCATAGGGATATCCTCAACCTTGCACTCATGCCCATATAGGTCTAGTAATTGGGATATGCTCCTAGGTCCATAGCTCTAACAAAAATACACCTGCAAATATACTCGTGTTGTTCCTATAAACAACCTCGTGTAAATCATGATATAGCTGGGCTAGCACGCAAGATCCCCAGTGTAATCTCTAAGGATGCGCAATCAAGTCCTCTAATATGCGGCCCCATCTGACTGAAAATCCATGACCTCTCTTATTTGGTAAGAGAAGTCCTCCAATCACTGCTCCTAACAAGGCTGGAAAAGTAAGAAATGAAGTGAACTGTGCCCATGTAATGTTGTCATCACCAATAGTGGCATCTCTGAACACTCATCTACATGTACTACCATCGTAGACCTGATTGTAGTAAACCCACTCTCCATGGGTCAGAATCCTCAACAATCTATATACATCCTCTCACATGATGGTCATCTCACTGAGGGGTAGATGGAAGGTATTATGGTCAGAGTGACAATGCTCTTCCATAGCTATCAATAAACCTTAGTTCATCTGAAACCAAGGGAGATCAAGAAGGAATTTGAGCCCATAGGTCTTGATCGTCCGTCTCTCTAGAAGGGTCAGTTCATTGACTAGATCAAAGACCCAAGATGATACATTCCATATGTATAGCTTACGATAATGTACCTACATTTTACAAATGAAGTTAATTATATTAGTATCTTTCTATTAGTGGATCATTCTAAGTCAATCAAACATATTAAATCTATCTTTTCTCTTTTTGAGCGTATCAACCTATTGTTCCTGACCTCTAGATCTTGAGAAGGGATCAATTTGACAATATATTTTAATCAATCTGATTGACACATCAAACGTTCACTGGTATGATTATTCTAATATCCTAAACACTAAGTAACATCATGGAATCACATCTTTTTAGCTTGGAAATCAATCTGGTTTTCCAAATGATTAATCAACGATAACTTGTTCTATTTAAAATTAGGTTTTCATCAAACATCATTATACGCGTCACTTGATTAAGTGGAAGCATCATTTCACACTACGCAACATTGAAAACATCATGCACATCATTTAAAGTTTTAGAGGTGTTACTTTACAGCATACACGGCATTTGCAAATCCTACGCGACATTCAAACTGTCATATGCGGCATTTAAATCTTAATTTTGCAAAGCGTTTCCTATGCGTCATTACAAACATGGGGTGTACATTTTAACCTAATTGCTAAGTATTTTTTAACACTTCCTATGTGTTATTTAACTATGTGGGCATGACATTTCACTACCCTAAGCGTCATTCAAAAGCTCCTAAGTGGCATTTTGCTAAATCTAATCTAAAAAGCATCAAAAATGACAATAAATGCTATCAAAAAGAGCAATAAATGCACCAGGAAGGTTCAAATCACTCTCCAGAGGTCCGTTAGGAGGTCTCTAATACCAGTGCGCTCTCTTGAATTGATGCTCTCAGATAGGGACCACCATTGCTCTCAATCACAGCAGGATTAGAGCAAAATCTCAATAGTCAAAAGTGAAAATGAATAGTAAATTTGGCTTTTTCATTCTATTTAAGCTATTTTGACCTAATTTTTGAGAGATTTTTACCCCATGTGACCTAAATGTGCATTTTCTACACATGGGGGCATACTGTGATCTTATCATCATTCTTCTTAATGTTTTCAAAAATAAAATTATTTGGATCTACTTTTTACATCAATCACATCATATTGGCATTGGGAAATCAAAATATTTTCATATCTTAGGGGGCATGTATCATTAGATTATCAAATCAGTATTCTGCATCACATTTTATATCAAATCTAGGGCATTAAAATTTCAAACTTTTATCACTAGGGGCATTCTGCATCAAATCAAATCAGTTGTGAATTAGGGTTTCAAATTAGAATTGTGAATTAAGGTTTTTTTCATCAAATCAGATCAGTGCATTATATCAATCAAGGTTTCAAATCAATCAGGTTATCAATTATAAGATCAGGTTTTATCAATCAATCAATCAGTATCAAACCAGTGATCAGGACATGCAATTTTATTTGAATCAATGTGCTTCACACATCAATTCAAAGAGGGGCATTTGTAGACACCCAAAATTGACCAGGTGTCTTAGTATTATCAAAATCTGCAAATCTCAGCAAAATCTCATCAAATGCTTCAAATGCTTCAAAATGGATCAAAATCAAGTCAAATGGGCATTTATCAATCAAAGTGGATTAAATCAAATTTAAATCAAGGGATTAATTAATCATGAAATCAAATAATTAAATACAAGCCTAAAGGGATTAATTAAATTAGACAATTGATTTTAATCAATTAATTGTATAGTTTAAATCAAAAATCAAATTGAACCTATTCCCTACATGGCTAAATTAATTAAATGATTGAATTAATTAAAATCCTAATATCTTTTCAACATAAATAAAGGAGCCAATGAGAATTGAGAATACACTTGCACATGGATCACTCCAATTTTGCATCTCAACCTCTCATTTACCCTTTAAAATCTCATCCACTCATCTTGTCCCACCCTTTGAGGACAACATTTAAATGGTCCCCTTATTTGAAACCATTTGAGAGATCAAACTCAACCAAGGATTAACCCATGATCAATTCACTCTACCCCCTACCCTTGGGATTTTACTATAAATACAAGTATTTTTCAAGCATAAAGGATCCTAGAAAATTCGAATGCAAATCATCCTCATTATAGGCAATTTTATAGCATCTTGAGAAATAGTGAGAGCATTTTCATAGAAATTTGAGATATCATATCATTTCATGAGAGCATTTGAGTTCATATTTGTATCAAATTGAGAGAATGCGGAGCTAGATTAGGCAATTTATCATATTTTTTCTCATTCTAGGATGGTCACTACTGGAGATTAAGGCTAAGAGCTCTACTTTAAAAGCCTAGTTAGAGAACCATGGGATGTTATGGATGTTAAATACAATTCTTTAGATTAATTTTCTTATTTCTTTCCATAGAATTATAGTTAATTTTCCAATTTCATGAAGGTGTATTAACTCACGCACAATTACCTAATTCATGTCCTCCTCGCCCTGACAACCTTTTTCATTCATATCAAGCCTATAAAAATCACAATATTGTCGAGTTAAGAATGCCTCAGATAGATCTTAACCATGGTATTTTTCCCACTCCTTCCATACCTCCTTTATCCTTTATTTCTAGTTCTATTACTCAACTTCCCAGTGTCGCTTCTCAGCCTACTATGAATCCTACCAACTCTCCTATTGAACCTGTGAAGGAACCAGTTGTTATTCCTCCTAGTTCTCCACATGTGTCAAACAAAGAAAAATGCAATAAATCTGCTAATGAACATCGTAAGAAGTGTAGAGCTAATGCTAGGGCCCGTACTTCTGTTCTTCAGAATTCTTTACCTTCTTTTGACCAACCTATGCCTGATGTGTTGAAAGAAGTTAATATTCACAATGATGTTAAGATGAATGAGTATGATGATCCTATTCGCATCTTAGATCCCATTTTAATTAATCTTGATGAGGAGGATACTCTTGATGATCCTATTGATCTTACTGATGAATATGAGACCATTGATCTGGATACTAATTTACCTCATATGCTTTCAAATCAATTGATAATTACACCTAGTATCGAGCAACACTATTCTCAAGAGGATCATTGTTTGGAACTGGCTATTATTCCTATTGTATTGGGTATAGTCCCTCTTGCAATTTTCCCACCTTCCGTAAATGATATAAATCGAGATCAGGAGAGTAGGCGATGCACTTGAATGGCTTGTCCTTCATGCTATCCCTTTTTCTGTTTTCATGTTGTACTGTGCTTCTCTCGTAATGTGTTTGTGAAATGTTTGTTAGACTCTTTTATATGACCCTTGTTACTTTGTTGGTGCAAGGTGATAAAGGAATCAAACATGTTGTATAATTCCTCTATATGTATCTTTACTCTTCTATATTTAGTTTTTAGTTATGTTGTACTTGTGCTATTTTTCATAAATTTTTTCCTTGTGTAGTCCGCTTGGATCTGCAATATGGTAGCACTGATTATTTTTGGTCTCCATGTTGTGGTCAAAAAAGACTCTTCTTTGTAACTCTTGAGTTTTTCTTTCTTCCATTGTGATTGTAGCTCTACTTTCTTTAGGGAATCATGTCAATTCATTTGAAATAATATCATATCTATATATACATGTTATCTTATGATCATACTAACCCCACAGTAGGTAGATCCCTTCTCTGTTCATTTTATGTTTATGCGATATTTCCCTTTATTTGTTTTCTTTTCGGGGCATCTTGTAGTGGAAACATAATCAGTGGAGTTGTTTATGTTTCTGTCAAATACATTGCTCCTGTTAAAGTGTTAGCAATGAATTTAACATGGGGTCATATGCTCTACTCACTTTTTGCACACACACATGTTCAAAATATTTTCAAAACTTAAAACTTTCTCTCTTTATGGATTAAAAACTAATCTTTAAAGCATGGATATTTTACTTTACAAGATCTCTTGATCCCTCCAGTTTAATTTTATATGGTTCTCTTGATTTCTCCAGTTTCAATTTATAATATTTTGATCCCTTAAGGTCGAAATATGTCCTTAAGAATGGATCTCCCTGATGGGTTGACTAGTGAGTAGCCACATTCACTAGGCAGTTCAGCTCCATCTTTCCAGTTACACGGTTTCCTTGTATGGTTCACAATGGGACATAAGTTCTCATTGGGTGAGGTTATCACATCATCTCTCTCTTTCTCCTTAACTAGTGATGTCTCTCTTATCATGATCTTAGGGTTGATAAAGACTTAAGTCCCTGGGGACTTGAGGATTCCTTTTTCCCTTTTGATTTCAACAAGATTATTTGTTCTTCATGATCTCCTTTACCAAGAGTTTGCATTGAGTCCATACTCTTGCTAAAGTGGGGGCTAAATGTATAGTCAGAAAATGGAATAACTTCCATTGTAGACTATTTTATCCTTCCCATTAAGTGGTTTGGGGTCATGTCAAGTGCCTTCAATGGGTCCCTGACTTGGATCTGGCCTTTTCCCCCTGTTCTGCCCCATTTCAACTTTTTCTAGTTTATTTCTGACACTCCAGACTGAAAAACTTGGACTTTGACCTTAGGTTCAAGGTCAACATTTTTGGGCCAATGTCAACCTTGACCTTGACCTAGGTCACAATTGACCTTTTTCTGGCCCACGGTTCAAATTCCATAATTTCAAGGTTTCTAGAGGTCGGGCTTTGGAAATAGTTAATTCCCGCTTTCAGGTCGGCTGTTTCGGTCTTTGGAACAACAAATCTTAAATTATATTTAATATAGGTCCTCTTCTAGGGGTATGGATCTAATTAGAATTTAATTCTCCTATGTAGGCCTCTCTATAAGATTGTGCCCTAGTTTCACATAAAATGAAGATTTCTCCTCTCATTTTCTCTAACCATAAGAAACCACAAAGCAAAGACTTGAACTATAAGCAAGAGCAATCTAAGACAAAGACTTGAAGAGTGAGATCCAAAGGTGAAGAAGCAAGATTTGAAGCAAGCCAAGTATCCTTTGAAGCATTCATCCATTCTCAAGAATTCAAACACTTCTCAAGCACTCATTTCATCAAGGAGATCCATTGGTGGCCATTAAAGGATTCAAGCTCCATGGAGCCCTCTTGTTGAAGATTTCTCCACCCACATTCCTCCAAGCCTCTTCCTATTCCAAGATCCATTCAAGATTGGTGTTGAAGATCTACAAGAAATTAATTTGATACATCCTACATTCTACATTCTACATTCCACATCCTTTTTGGTGCATACATACTTGTTAATTCATGGATTTGAATCCGCCACAAGGGCTTGTACAAGCAAGGTGAATTTGTTCATTTACTTTGTTTTACTTATGCAATTTCAATTATACTTTGAGGTTAATTACAAAACTAGGGTTTGACCAAGGCAAACCTCTCCCCCCAACAAACAATCTATTTTTATTGTAGGTATAGGTTTGGAACAACATATCGAAGTGCAGATTTGAATACCTTTTTCGGCAAACTTTTGGGAACCAAAAATAGATTTCCTGTTGGAGATTTTTTAGGTCGATTCTTCCCTAGGTTAGAATCATAAATTATGGGTCAATGGTGACATTGACTTGAGGGTCAAAATCAGAATTGTGTTAGAATGGAAATATATTTTTGGGTTTTGTTTGTCTCTACGTTTCTGTTCCAGATCCGGTCTCAGATTTTCCAGAAACTGAGTGTAGAGCCCTGAAAATAGCATTCTCCAAATCTGCAACATTTCAAGGATAGTACTTTTCTCCTATCCATTTCAATTAAAGTCATTAATCTTTCTAAATCTATCATACATTCAAATCTATAAAATAAATGAGTATTTAAGATCTTCCTCTTTGCTCTTATTTCCAAATGATTGATTCATTTATGCATTGATCCTTCCTTTGGGGTTAATCAATTTGGATCTTTCATTTGTGTATCTAAGGATAAAAGAAGAGCATCTTATTTACCCCCATAACATATTTAAATGTAATAATTGAGATCTTACAAGCATAGATATGAAAAACTGCAAACATAGTTGTATTTGAATCAGATCATTATTGTATCAGTTTAACCATTGTTACAGATAAATTTCTTAACTGAGTAGGACGTGAAAGTATTTATTATGACATTCTAATGAATATTGAGTGTTTTCGTATTGACCCCATAGTGAATGATTGGTCAAGAGAGGAACCCGACAGATATAGGGAACCCGATGAATAATTCAGTCAAGGAACGCCGACAGACTGCAAGTTATAACCGATGACCAAGAATCGACAGTCAGTTACATCTCGTAAAAAGTGGATCTAACTTTCCACGTCAGATAAATCACTGAAGTTATATTTATAACTTCTTGATTTTATTTTTAATCCATTATGTGCGGAGGAAGCAATGTAATTTTTATTGTTTTAATTAGTTTTACTATTTTAAAACATGCAAACTAAAGATCAAGGTCAAGTTGTAAACTTTGGATATGAGAGTTAACATTGTAATACGTGAATTCCAAGATAGGTCAAATACTTGTATAAATAGATGCTCAATCCATTGAGAAAAGAAGTTGATCAATGAAGATAGTAGCCATGGAGAGAAACTAAATACCAAACAAAGAATTCATGTAGAAGAACACAAATAGATTTATATCAATTTTCAAGAACAGAACAGAGGCTGCCGACAAGCAGAGAAAAGGTATTCATTAATCACTTAAGGTGATATTATTATCAAGTAAAAGCTTTAATGGATCTATAAATCAGAAATAGTAGATTGCATATAGTCAGGTCAACATTTGTACTCATTCTAACAAGTGTAGTACACTAATGAAATCCTTTCAAGAAAGGTGGGCTTAACCATCCTATTGTA
>MU226018.1:232218-249234 GCA_018584345.1 Thuja plicata
TAATGGTTGGTAAATCAGAATTGAAAGATTACTAATGATGAATTGTGTAAGGTGTTAAAAGTTTTAGAGGTACTGATTCACCCCTCCCCTCTCAATACTACTTCCCATTAATTCCAACAATTGGTATCAGAGTTGTGGTCTCTTCTTGAAAATCTTAAAGGCTTAAGAGCAAAGATCTTACAATGGAGAAGTACAAACTTGATAAGAATATTGAGAACAAAAAACTAGAGATACAGATGTTCTATGAACAGTATAAAGAAGTGAGAATCAAGATGAGAGAGCTGCTAGATGAAAGAAAAGGTATGGCTACCCAGAACAATGAAAAAGACTATCCAGAAGAAGAGATTCCAGATTTCTTTGAATCTTAAGGATCAAATGCTGGTAATCCATCAGATACATCAGAAGAGAATGCCACAAATATAAAGGAGATCAATCAATATCTGATAGAGAAAATAAAGATGTTGCAAATTGATCAAGAGACCCAAATGGTAAAAATGATTGATGTGATGAGTTCTGCTCAAAAAGCTGAAATAGAAAGAACACTTGCTATTGATGATAGAAGGAAGATTTCAGAGAAACTACAAGAAAAGGAAATGGAAATTCAAAGACATGCTGAGCACCACCATGATCTCACAAATCAAGTTATCCTTGTGAGTCAAGAAGAAAATAGAATAAATGTGGAACTCATTGAAAGAATACAGATTATCGGTGAACTAAGAGAAGAAAATGAAAAGCTAAAGCATGAGGTTATAATTCAGCAACATCATAATGAGATTATCAGAAAAGTTGAAGAAAGCAATAAAACAATGGATGACTTTCTTGAAGGACAACGAAGAGTCAACAACAACAACGGTATAGGCTTTACTAAAAATGGAGAACCATCAAATCCAAAGAATGTCTATGAAAATCCAAGACCAAGAAAGATATCATGCAAGCACTGTGGAAAGAAAGGGCACACATCAAATATGTGCAGAGATAAAATGAAAGGTACTCCCAAATCTACACCTACATCTTCATTCATAGGATTCTGTTATAAATGTAACAAGAAAGGACATGAGGCTTATGAATGCAAGAGCAAGATAGAAAAGCCAAAGAAGGAAACCTACATGGACAAATATTGTCCTGCATGCAAGATGAATAGGCACACATCTAAAGAATGCTGGAAAAAGAAAAGGCAAGCATGGGAGCCAAAAGGTAAAGAAGTTCCTTTCAACTAAAGAGAATCAGTAATCAATATGTATGGGATTACAACACTTGGACAAACTGTACAGCATGTGGTAGATATGGTCACATTGCTACAAACTACATGAGAGCATGGATCAAAAGGTCTAGAGGCTGGTCAAACCCCAGAATGTCATGCTTACACTATCATAAATTTGGTCATCTCAAGAAAGACTGCAAAGACTGATTGAAAAAAATGAGCACATATCCCAATGGAAAACCCATTGAAGATATCTGGAGAGCAAGAGACAAAATGTGGATAAAAGCTTCAAACAATGATGAAGCTAGGCCAAGAAATGCAAATGGTGACACCCCATCCAATGGATCCAGTGAAACCACCAACTCTACTTGAGCTGAAAAAGTAAGTACAGAACTACACTATACCATGTCATATTTTGCATCAGTTCCATTATACAAATTGATAGATAAGTCAAAATCTGCATAACCCAAAGATGCATACTACTTTACTTATTACTAATCTAAGAATTCAACACCATTGGTAAATACTTACCAAAAATCATCGGTGAACATAATAATGAGTTGTTTACACTTACCAAAAATTGTCGATCAACTAGTAACCTAACGATCGTCAGTAAGAAAGCAAAAGTTCAGAAATGGTCCTGATAGAATACTAATATTTGTCGACAAAATCAAAGTGGTCAACAACTGCCTAAAGCATCATGTCTTCACTGACGATGATCTAAAACACTCTCCCAATGAAACCCATCTTCACGTCCTAACGAGTTGTTGAGCATTTATTGCAAAGACTTAAGTCAAAAAGTCTATAAATAGTCAACGGGACACCTTCATTTTTCACCCACGATTTGAAGAGAAAGCAGAGAAAAAACCAAGTGATTGAAGAGGAGAAAATAGAAGCGTCTCCAGATCAATTCAACACACAAAGAATAGATTCTTCATCACTATTTTGAGTTGAAGTAAGTACCAAAGGCACTGAAGGATCTATGTCATTGCTTTTGTCAAGAATGTCCTAATTTTGAGAAAACCCTCAATACTTGAAAAACAATGGCAACCACATCAAGAACTGCTAAGTTGAAGAATGAAAAGAAGAATGTAGTAAAACTAATCAAGAATAGCACATGTGTAGAACCTAAGTACAAGATCTGTCCAGAAATTGCATCGAAACCTGATGAAGCCGGTGCATTTTCAAAAATTCTGCCTAGGGTTTTTCTCATAGAAGACATTAGGTCTTATATTCACTGCAAGATCGTAGAAATAGGTGATCTTGAAATGGATGAAGCTTTCAAGAGGCTATGTGATGCCAAAGGAAAACTAAAAGAAGAACACAAACACTTGGAGGTCAAAGGGTTAACCAATGCCCTACATTTCTCGAGGGAATTCAAAATAGAATGGATTAGGTTAGTCTTGAGCAGGATGCATGACAACAAAATATGGCTAGACCAACCCAAAAAAATAACCAAGGATGTTCTTCACACTGTCACTAGTTATACAATAACCGACAAGCCTAGGGTACACAAGAATCCATCCATGAAAGAAATTACTAAACTCACCAATGCAAAAGGAGACAACAGAGGTCTCAAAGTAAACACAATCACTAACGAAGAGCTAAAATTTGGTGCATGTGTTATTGGGTACAAAATATTTCAAGCCAGTAGAATGAACAACATTTTTGCAATAGTAGTAAGCACAGCTTACAAGATTATAACAAAAGGAATTCAGATGGATCTATATGAGATCCTATTGAAACAACTTGATGAGAATATGATCAAAATCAGGTCTGCAAAGAGCAACACATGTAAGTTTGGATCACTTATCATGTGTACATTTTTCTAATTTCAAGAATACTTTCCTTTAGTAGGAAAATTTGTATGGGATACTACCAAACTGGTAACCCAACAGGTTAGTGAACTGATTAAGTCACTAGGAGACAATTTTGAGTTTTTTATGTCTACATACTTCCTTGAGTTCAAGGAAAAGATGATGGAAAGAACTAGGATTCTTGAATAACTAGTTGAAAAACACAAAGATGAGATATGTTTCATGGCAGACACAGACTACACACATATCAAACTAGTTGTACCAAGAAAAGCTTGGTTAGCACCATTAGACTATGAGATCAATATTGTTCAATCTACAAGTGTAATTGAGGCACTGATCAATGAGCCCATTGATAAGAAACAACCAAGGTTTGGAAAATATGAGGAGGCCAAATCAAAGATAAAACAAGGCTTAGAAGTCAAGAAGACTATAAACAAGAAGGATAAAATGATTAAGAATCTCAAGAAGATTCTATCGGTCTTAGAGGAAGAGAAGGATCAATAGGAGGAAATCGATGAACAGGGCACCATTGGTGAAGAACTAGAAGAAAAGAAATCAGATACAAAGGCTACTAAATCTAATACACCTCCACCTCCACCTCCTATAAAGAAGCAAAGGACAAGAAGTTAAACTATGGCTATCGATACCACACCACTTAAGAAAGGTCAAGTAAGGACCTATATGAGGAAGCAGCCAGCAAAAAGAACAAGACAACAACCTGTCAAAACCACACCACCAAAGAAGAGAAAAAGGTTTGTTAGGACAAAGGCTAACTTGGACGACACCAAAGATGATGAACCAGATGTAGTAAAGAAGAACTTCAGAAACCAAATGGTAGATGAAGTTGCCAAATCAATTGCTACTCATGGCACAATGACTGATAAAAAGTTCAGACAATGGGATACACTGAATCCAGAGGATCAGAATAAAATACAAGAGGCAGTCATAAAATCAATGGTCAAGAACAAGTATGCCCTTGTTGAATTTGTAAATCAAATACCTAAAGAGCTAGGTAAAAGGGTATACCAACAGTGGCCATATGCCTTGCAAATAGAGAGATAAGCAAGAGAAAGGGTTCTTGTAAGACTGATGCCTCCTGAATCCAAAGTTGAAGAGATAAGCGAAGTACTAAAGAAAAACTCAAGTAAATTTGTAGCCAAAATAAGGGCTTACAAAGTACTAGAGAACAAGTTTATAGAACTGGATTCAATGATAGAAACCAAATGGAGACATCTCGTGGATCTACTGAAAGAAACAACAAGTGTTGAGAAGAAATTACTTCTCACAAACACACCTCACAAAGAGGAGATAGAAAATGCAAGTCCTCAGCATATTTCTCTGGACAATCAAGAAAGTGATGATGAGCCTATTAACTTAGATACAGGCATGGATGATAATATCCAAGATATCACTCACTATGATTCTGACAATGATCCAAAGAAGAAAGATGATGTGATATTTATCATACTTAAGGATCAAAAAATCCATCAAGTACTGCAAACATCAGATGGTAAGATAGTTGAAATTGTTGATGAACAAATGCATGACACATCAATCATGCACTCAAAAGTGAAGACCCTGCACAAGATATACAAAAAGATGAGGATGTCACTGCTGACAAGGCACTAACTGATGAGAAGGACACCAATACTGACAAAGACCAAGCCACAACTCAAAGTAATATGCCTATCCTAATGAAGGAAATAAACATACTAGAAGGAAATAATGGATCAACTGAAAAGGAAACAAGCACACCCAAAGACAAGGGTGATGAAGAAGCCAAAGGGACAACAGATACAACTGCAAATCAAGATGCAACCGATGATTAGAAGGATACATCTACTGATCAGAATAAAAAAGAAACTTAAAAGGAAACATGGGACAAGCCTTCAAAGAAAGGTGAAAAGGGAAAGAAGGATGAGATAGAAAAGAAATTAGGAGCACATTTTGTAGAAACACCCAAGGTTAATGAAGAGACATCTTCACATAACTGATAGGTGCCCATAGGGCAGAAGACACAAGATGCATCATCAACAAAACCTTCACCAAGCAATTCAGAATGAACAAATGAACTAACTATGGTAGTTCATACATCTGCATCCCCTCAAATCTCAAAGAAAAAGAAAGGAAAGAATAAGAATCCAGTAACTCTGGATGAAATTATTGAGATTCTAGTCTATGATCCAAGAACATTAGATCTAAAAGAATTGAAAAAGTATGCAAGTCTCTGTGAAAGAAAAGCTATACAAGACAAGCTAAAGAAAGCGGAAAAGGAGGCCAAGGTACTGCAAATTACAAGAAATATACTTCAAAAAATTGTACTAGACATAGATATTGATCAAAAAGCTCCAATGCTTGATCATCTATGCAATACTCATAGATGCAATAACATCTCAAAATACCAATGTTGAGAAGACTATGGAAGAGAGACTTGAACAAAAGTATGAATTCAAGCTCATAGAGAAAATAAGTCAGGAAGTGGCACTGAAAAAGGTCAAGCTATCTGAATTGGTAAGTACAATCGATCCAATTATGTTAGAAGCTGTTACCTTAATAAAGAAATTGTGCACTTTAGATCTACTCACTCAGGAGTATACCAACAAGATAGCAAAAATAGATGTTGATCTTAAGTCCAGTGCACAAAATCTAGCCAACACAAAAGAAGCACTTAAATTGCACAATGAACAAATCATACAGGCTAGGAAATAAAGACAGGACATTCAGTTTGGAGAGATGAAATACAGAGATGAGGTCAATGATCTACAAGTTAAGCTCTTACCAACACTTACACTACTTCAACAAAATATGACACAGGAAAATACTCTAATTGCCACCCCTAAAATTTCTGTCCTAGACAACATTTATGATATGCACGCAAGACTAGAGCTACAACACATGGCACTAGGACAGTTGAAAGAAGAATGGGAAAAACTACTGGAAGATATCAAAATTACCCATTCTAACATTTTTGACACATTGTAAGTTGCACATTTTTGTCACAATTTTGGCATATTGTAAGTTGTACTTTTTGTCATTAGTATCAAAGAAAGGGGGAATTTGATATGTTGATCACCTCAGTTAAAGGAGGAAATCATATCTATAGTGGAAGAAAGGAGAAATAATGTACACACAGAGAATAAATAGTATACATGTACATATACATACACTATACTGATGCACACAGTAAGGGGGAGTCATATTATGACAAGGATATAAACATGGTGTATACATACTATAATAGTTTAGTATTATGCACGTATCAGTTTTTGATACTAATGTCAAAGGGGGAGATTGAAGGAATTATATTTTTCCATTAGTATACTTAGAGAAAACATGATCTGCACCATCGGTTTACTCTACACCAATAGACAGGGCATAGCACTATCCGATGACAAGTTTACCTGACAAACACTGTTAAGTGTTATCTGATGAAAAAAAGGTAAAAGATACCTGATGAGTAACAACAGTGTTACGCGATGAAACATAAAAGAGAGGAACCCAATGAATAGATCAATCAAGGAACACTGACAGACTGTAAGTTCTAACTGATGACCAAGAACCGACAGTTAGTTACATCCCGCAAAAAGTGGATCTGAATTTCTATGTCAGATAAATCACTGAAGTTGTATTTATAACTTCTTGATTTGCTTTTTAATCCATTACGTGTGGAGGAAGCAATGTAATTGTTATTTTTTTAATTAGTTTTACTATTTTAAAACATGTAAACTAAAGATCAAGGTCAAGTTGTAAACCTTGGATCTGAGAGTTAACATTGTAATATGTGAATTCCAAGATAGGTCAAGTACTTATATAAATAAATGCTCAATCCATTGAGAAAAGAAGTTGATCAATGAAGATAGTAGCCATGGAGAGAAACTAAAGACCAGACAGATAATTCATGTAGAAGAACACAAACAGATTCATATCAATTTTCAAGAATAGAACAGAGGCTGCCGACAAGTAGAGAAAAGGTATTCATCAATCACTTAAGGTGATATTATTATTGTAAAAGCTTTAATGGATCTATAAATCAGAAATAGTAGATTGCATACAGTCAGGTCAACATTTGTACTCATTCTAACAAGTGTAGTACACTAATGAAATCCTTTCAAGAAAGGTGGGCTTAACCATCCTATTGTAAATCTCATAACTGAGTGCACACTTAAATCAGTTTTGCTAAAGCTCTTAATGGAGTAGATCTTAATAGGTCTCCACATTAATACTCTTAATAGGGTAGATCATCAGAAGTGATCAAATTGTAAGCCTTAACCGGCTCCCTTCCATTCTGCAGATAGTGAAGTTTTGTAGGTGCCATCCCCACTGCAATTTTTAATTCCTAACATGATTTTTCTATGATACCATATCTTGTGTTATGTGTTTGTCAATTTCATGAATGTTTCTATGAATGATTGTAAGCTATTAAAGATTATGAACAAAAAAATATACATAAGAAAAAATAGCAGTAATGGTTGGTAAATCAGAATTGAAAGATTACTACTGATGAATTATGTAAGGTGTTAAAATTTTTAGAGGTACTGATTCACCCCTCCCCTCTCAGTACCACTTCCCATTAATTCCAACAAATGTGTATGATTGTTGTGGATTTTTATTTTTCTTAATACTTTACTTTATCTACATTGATCAGTAATCACAATATTGATTTACTACTGCTTGGTAGATGACTAGACAACTTAGGACTAAAGTTTGAGATCACAGTTTACATTTCACCGAGTTGATTTAAATGTTTTAAATTATTGTTATATACATCTGGGAGAATTTGGGAATGTAGGATAACTGAAGCTAATTGATTCACCCCCCTCTCAGTTATCTAAAAAAAACTCGGTGGGGATGATACCCACAAATGATGTACTCAAAAGTATAGTATCCATGTTAGGATACCTATCCCTATTAGGATTTGAATATTATATTTAGTACATATCCCTATTAAAGTATAGAAACCATGTTAGGGGTATACAATGAGCACACTGCTCTTACAAATAAAATATGCCTGTTACAATGATTTTTCAATGTGAACTATACAAGCATCTACTATGCTTAAGTAGTCCCAATTATAGCTTGCATCATCTAATTTCTTATTCTGACATCACAATGCATCTACACATTCAACACACCAATTAACAAAAAAAACTTTACTTATATACTTGATCTCAAAAGATTCTTCCAGTCAACTCACAAGAACATCACAAAATGTGTCCAACACTTAATCAAATAACAAATACATAGTCAATGATCATGCATAAAAAAATAGGGTTGGACCCAATCCAAATGCAAAGTAGCACTTTTGGATTCCACAAATACTCTCTTAATCATCGCGACCATTCATCTATTATGTATCACTATTGTATTGTCTTTGCATCACTTCAACTAGTTCTAACTCTGTCTAGTTAAATCCAAAATCCAAGAAACCTTAACTAAAGGTCTATTACATCCCATAGTACACTCCTCTAAGCTCGCATGACTTTATTCGATGCATACTATGCTCACTAATCAAAACTATGTAACGGTTCCCTGTTAAATGTATCTTGGATTTAGTCATTTGACAAAATTGAATATCCAAAACTGGATTGTACTTCAAGTGACCATGCCAATGAGTAGTGTTGCCATAAATGACAACCTCTAAGCTATGCAGATCATGCCACTTGCCAAAAATCTCTCCCTTTCATATTAATGACAACACTTAGTGAAAAATTACTAAGTGCTCAATACCAAACAACTGACTAAGTGCATTTTTCATGTACTCATTACTCCCCCTTTGAAATCAATGGTAAAAATATACACAAAATTGTATCTATATATATACATAAAAAAATTTAGAACTGTACCTCAAAAACTCATACCATGTGATGTACATCTTGGAAAGAGGTTTTCAAGATCTTCACCTCTATTGTCTAAGTTTTCACCAAGATCTGACCAACATGAATCAAACCATTTAGAGAAAAAGAAGATATCTCAGTGACCTTCAGTTCTATATGCATGTCATCAGTAAGATATTTCTTCACTTTCTCCATGTCTAAAAGATGTTTCCCTAGAATCAATAGTTTTGTAGTGATTAGACTCCTCAACATACCAAATCTTCCCAACACTCTTCTTTTCTCGGTCTCAAGTACATTGATTTTGTCCAATAGCCTGTAAACTTCCTTATCTAATTCTGTGACAGTTTGTGAGGAATACCCACAACTCTTTACCATTCCATATAATGTCCTTTTGTCATTTTCAATGATGTCATCTATATTCTTTAAATGCACAAGAGGATTTATACAGTAATTGTATACTTTCCTTCCATGAATTATAAAAGAATTCACTTCAATAATAATGTTATCTAGTATACTCAAATCCCAATTGATTGACTTATATATCTCTTCTAGCTTCTTTTTTGTGTAATCTTTTCCAGCTCTAACTACGGCGGCCTTCTCTAAAGAGTCAAATTGAACATCAAATTCATCAAGGACTTTTTTCAAGTCACCCACTGTGTCATTTCCTTGGAAAGTGATAGGTAGGGGTAGAATTTTGTTGATACTATCAACTTCTCTTTCCAATACCTTTGACTTTTTCTCTATTTTATGTTCTGATCTCTCCTTAGCCTTAGCAAAGGCTATGTAAGATAACTTCAACAATTCATCCTCATCCATACCATCAACATCAATACTTATAGGTCTATCACTACTCATCAACAATAAGGTTGAAGAAAAAGGAATAGAAACATTCGCTTTAAGCTTAACTTCAACCTTAGTTCATGATTCCTTTTTGTCTACAACTGAGCTTTCTTTTAGTTCTGCCTTAGTGTCAACTTCCTTCTCAGTCTTAGTTAGATTGACTGCACTCTATTCACTACTCCAATCTACATCAGTAACATTATATGCATTCCCTTGAAAATGGTCACTTATATCCCACAAAGTGTCCAAGGACACAGACACACCAACAACAAAGAGATCTAGTTGCTTCACTGTACTGAAAAACTTATTGATATCATCTCCATCCTTAGGTGAATCAATGTTTATTTCTGTAGGTTTAGAAGACTATCCTCTCAAGATAGATTTGGGCTTAGTAGCCTTGGATTTAAGAGGTAAAGGATTCTCAGGTTTTGTCTCCATTAGTACCTTGTCAATAGATTTGTGTGTATCATCTATGACTTCCTCATACTTCCTCGATATAATTTTTATTATTCTTTCTTTTATTATCAACAAGGATTTTATGGCTTTCATTATCCTCTCATGTTCATCATATAAAACAACTAGTAGCATATCATCTATGGCTTTCCTTCTTATCTCTTCATATTTCGTGTGTGCTAACTCCTTCCTTATCTCCAATTTTTCATACAAATCATTAGGAATACAACCTTCAATTTCAAGTAGATTCTTTTTGAATACTAGCATATGATCAATGACAAAATCTTCAATTAGAATCTTATCTTTCTCATCATACCTCTCATAATACCTATTTGATTGAGCTTCCCTTGATCAATAACTCTCTTTTCCAGCATCTTTAGATCTAGTTTCCAAAGTTGTCTTTCCTTTGTCTTCTTCACTTCTTCTTTCTTTTCTTCTACTTTCTTCTCTTCTACTTCAGTCATTTGTATTTTAGGTGGTGAAGCCTATTTGGGGGACCTTGTGCTTCTCACAAGAATCTTTTTTTCTTTCTCTGTCTATGATTTCCTCTTGGTTGGTGTTGGGGTATTATCTAGTACATCAACCATAATAGGAGGTGGAATAGATACCTCATTAGCTTCAGGAGGTGGCAGGGTTGCAGGAGCAATGTTTGCCAACCCAACAACTCCTTCTACCATCTTATTCCTTACTTATTTCATCTGATCTTTGGTGATACCTTCCTTTGTTGAAATATTATCAAATGCATTCTCAACTTTCTACTTCCTTGCTTCTCTGGTATGTTCCTCGCTAATCTTGGCTGATTTTTCTTCATATGTTCCCCATCTTTCTTCAGAAGGATCGGTCTCAAAAGATAAGACATGTTATACTTGCATTGTAAGAACTTTTTCATTGACCTCATATCCCATAGGGTAACTCCACTTCTTTCTAGGTTCAACTTCCTCAAAGAATACACAATCAGTTTCAACCATAAAACATATTGTATCCTTGCATTTCTCAATAATTTCCTCGAGTATTCTTACTCTTTCCTTCATTTGCCTTTGCAGAATTTTGAACATGGCAAACAATTCTCCATCTACCCAAGTGTTATTTTGTCTCCTATAACTATTTGTAATTCAAATTCTAGTAGGTTCATTATCTTTCCAGGCCCTCGGGTGTATTCTAGGAAATTTATGATCTATATGAATATAGATATGTATTAATAATGATCCAAACTTGAATGCCTTTGATTTTTCTCGCTTTATTTTCTTGAAATTTTCTAGGAATTGTTGTCTAAGAAATTTTCATAGATTATCCTTCACATTCTCCTTTTCCATCTTATAGGCCATCATAATGAATCCCATGGAAACTAAATTAGATCAACTGCTATAATGAAGTTTATACCCAAAAATCATAGAAATCCATCTCACATCTTGTTGAAAGATGTTAGCTATGGTCATTGCCCTCTTATCCATTTGGAATGTGTTAAGGTTTCTACATGTTTCTTCATGTTTTTCTCCACAAAAAGGATAATACCATATTTATACAACCCCATTACATCATGAATTAACTCACTTGTAATCTTAACATGCTACTCTCCTATCCATAGAAATTGATCATGTGAACCCTATTAAGAAAAACCTTAATCCATTCTTCTTCATCAAACTCACAGAGTTTCGTCATTCACATAAAATTGAGGTTTTGTACATGAATGAACTCATCCTTCCATGATCAATCACTTTTTATCATGTCTTTCATCTCTTTGAATATTTCAAAGTCTCCAACAACTCAAATTTGTAGTGAATGTATGCCCTAATATCTTCCACGAAGCATGTCATAGGGCATTTACAAAAATGTGCCTTCAAGATCATCTTCAGTGGACTTGTAAGGATGTTTCTTGAATTTTTATCTTGGCCTCTCACTAAGATCAATTATCAATAGGGTATCCATAGTAGACAAATCTCACAATAGATCAAAATAAATTTTCCTTTGATGAATCAGGGTATGCACGCTCAAAGATCATGAAAATGCCCTAGCTTCTTTTCTTGTTCCTCTGGTCTCCTTCATCTCTACTTGAAATATGAATAGAAATGTCTAAGTGAATAAACTTATACTTCATAATGCATAAATTAACATATTTCCCAATGAACTCATAAGCCTGCAAATGATCCAATCAACTAAATTTCTGGTGATCATTCCATAAAGTGTGTACAACCAAGATATCTCAGATAGAGACTCAATACCAAACATATTTAGTGTCTATAAGCTCACCACGGCTTATTCTACACATGCAGGGTCTGGCTAGATTTATTTTATTTCTCCCATGCTCCCCCTAAGATCATGCTTGGCCAATTAGTTTGAAATTGCAACATCAGGCGAGGTTTCGGTAACATCTATTGAATCTTCGTGAACCTTAAGCTCACTTTATTCCTTAACTTTCCATACTTTACCACTATCCTTCACAAATCAACTATCAAATGCTTCCATGTATTCTTCCATACTTTTTCCAACATCACCAACATTTTTCTTTACAACAATAGGTGGTGATCTTTTATTTCTTGGAGCACCATTATACCTGCAAAACTTTGTTATATGCCCTTGATTGTTACTTTTATAACATGTAAGGGATGATATGATTTGATTAAATTAAAACCTACAGTTCCTTGCAATGTGTCCAAAGTCATTACACTTGTAACATGTAATTTTAGTTGTTGTTTCTTCTCTGATGTAATCTTGTTTTGTGTGGGATTGATTAGGTTTTCTACATTTTGTCTTCTTGTGTCCATATTCATAGAAATTAAAGCAATAACCAAAAAAGGTCTTGTAAGGAGCCTTACCTATGCAATCCCTCTTCATGTGACCAACTTTGTTTCATCCAAAGCATCTTCCTCTAAAAGGTCTAAATTTTTCTTTAGGTTCCTCTTGTTGTATAAGATCTTCCTGTTGATTAGGTGTCTCAACTGTTTTTCCTTTAGACTGTCTTTCTTGAGATTTTGAGCATTCTTCTTTATCAAATCCAACTCCTGGCATGTCACCTTTAGGCTTTTATTTGTCCCTTTGTTCCTCAATCTTCTCACTACTTGCATGAAATTTTTCAATGTGATTCTTTTCCTCAACAAGTTCTCCATTAATGATTTGGTTGTATTTCTCTAATTCATGATACTTGATCCTATAATCATCAAGTTTAAAATACATCTTTCACATCAACACATTTGCATTCTTCAAGATTTCTTCAAGTTTTTTCTTTTCATATTTCCCTTATTGTATTTCTTTAGCCATAAGAATAGTGTTAGCTTTGCATTCATGCTTCAATGTCTCTTTATCTTTTTCAAGCTGCTTAATCTGATCAGAAGTATCATTGTCAGAATCATCCTGAATTTTATGCATAAGATCTTGTCTTTGGTTCTTGGAAAGTTCAAGCTACTCCTTAATATTCTTTATGAGCCCCCCAACTCTTCTCAATTTGAATTTCAGATTAGCATTATCATCTTTTTCCTTATCAAGGTATTCAAGTGTTGCCTCAAAGTTTTTTTTCCAAACTACGTGAATCTATTTGGGTCTCCCTTAAGCTGTTAGGCTTTCTCTCCAAGGGCCACAAGCTATGATACCAATTTTTAGGATTAACTAATACTAAGAGGGGGCAAATTAGTATTACAACACTTTCTAAATAAATTTATCCAATTCAAACTTAACCAAGCAAGTACTAAAATAATAAGAATAAGCACATAAAGTAGACAACTCATAACACCATAATTTGTTCACAAGGAAACCTTGGCCAAGGGAAAACCCCAATGGGGATGATACCCACGAATGATCCACTAAGAATTATAGTTTCCCTACTAGGAGACCTAGCGATGTTAGGAGCTGAATATTATATTTAGTACATATCCATGTTAAAGGATAGAAACCATGTTAGGGGTATACAATTAACACATTGCTCTTACAAAGAAAATCTATTTGTTACAATGATTTTTCAATGTGAACTATACAAGCATATTCTATTCTTAAGTAGTCCCAATTATAGCTTGCATCATGTGTTGTTAGATTCTAACATCATAATGCATCTACACATCCAACACACCAATTACCAAAAATAGCTTTACTTAAATACTCGATCTCAAAAGATTCTTCCAGTCGACTCACAAGAACATCATAGAACGTGTCCAACACTTAACCAAATAATAAATACATATTCAGTGATCATAAATCAACAAAAATAGGGTAGGACCCAATCCAGGTCCAAAGTAGCACTTCTGGATTCTGTAAAATACTCCCTTAATCATCGCGACCATTCATCTACTTTGTATCATTGTTGTATTGTCTTTGCATCACTTCAATAGGTTGTGGCTCTGTCTAGTCAACTCCAAATCCAAGAAACCTTAATTGAAGGTCTAATACATCCCATAGTACACTCCTCTAAGCTCACATGACTTGGTTCAATGCATACTATTCTCCCTGATCAAAACTGTGTAATTTTTCCCTATTAACTGTATCCTGGACTTAGTCATTTGACAAAACCGAATATCCAAAATTGGATTGTACTTCAAGAGACCATGCTAATGAGTAGTGTTTCCATAAATGAGACCCTCTAAGCTATGTAGATTAGGTGGCATTCCAAAAAGTTGTGTTATGTTAGTTGATCCATGAAGGATAATGGACTCTATAAGACAAAAAGTTGTGTTATGTTGTGTTATCCATGAGCTAAAAGAGGAGGAAGTGTAGAAAACAACCAACCAAGTTTTGTAATGCTAGTTCCACTCATCCCAAGAGATATTTCAATGCAAATATGGAGTTGATATTCTAGAAAGTTATGTTATGATGCTCAACCCATCTCAAGGATAACCAAACAAAGAATTCTATACAGGGAAATCCACTAAAACAATGCAAAATTATTATCCAAAGAAAAGAATTATATCCAAAAAATTCTTCTAAAATGGTACAAAAGGATTAACCAAGGAAAGCATTGTCTCCAAGGAAATCCACTAAAATTAGTGCAAAAGGTTTATCCAAGGAAAGCATTTTATCCAAGAAAATATACTAAAAAAGAGTGAAAAATGATTAACCATGGAAAGCATTGTCTCCAAGGGAATTAACTTTAAAAATGGTACAAAAGGATAAGTTAAGGAAATCATTGTCTCCAAGGAAATCCGCTAAAATTGATGCAAACTGAATGTCCAAGGAAAACATTGTCTCCAAGGAAATCTACTTAAAAGGTCCAAAAGGATTATCTAAGGAAAGAATTGTATCCAAGGAAATCCACAATATAATACATAAGGAAACTGCATATATGCACCCCTCATTAAGGTGACAACATAGATCTATGATGACATCTTAAGGTAAAGAAGAATGGGGATACCCACCTTCAACATCAAGAGGAAATATCCTAGGAAAAAATGTACATGCAACCTTAGACAAAGAGGTGTGACTCTTTTAAGCCAAGGGAGAGATAGTTGTAAGAATATATCTTGCAACAAGTGTAAAGGGATCCTTTTGATGGATTCACGAGGAGAGAAGGAGGAAGATATCTTTTCTAAAAGACATATACCTCCAAGAGAATATCTTGTACAAACATAACATCATTGACAAAAAGAGGATAAGGAGAACAAGAATTCCCACTTTCCCTAATTTCTAGGTAAGGGGGTTATTTATGAAGGATAACACACTTTGAACCCCTATTGAGGTATTTTTTTATGATAGATATACATTTTTCAAGTGAGGAAGAATTTTTGACCAAGAATACACAACTCTTGTAAAAAGAAAGAATCCCTTAGCAAAATAAATAAATTAATGTCAGAAAGGACATTAGATGATAAACAAACACCACTCCACCATGGAAAGAGTATCCTTAGAAAGAATAAGAGATTGAGAAATGAAACATTTCCCCCAAGTGCGAAGGCAAAGAAAGGAACTATTATGTTTCTCACAAGGTATGATTATTAATGAAAGTATAGCACTATGAGAAACAAAGATAATGAACTATAACTGATTGAATGTTTGAAGATGAAAAAGTTAATAGTCACCGAGATGCAGAAAGAAAATGCAAGACATTAAATCAGTTAATGTATTGTATTGTCATTTATGTCAACTTGATATAGTATTATTTCTCATACACATATTGTCACAACTCTTAAAGATCTAAAGAGACAAAGTTTTTGTCATCGATAATCATGTACACCAAGTGATAGTGAACCCTGAGCACAAAAGTTCATAGTTTTACCTGATGGTAAATGTTACCCGAGCAAGTGATACCCGAGAAATCATTACCAAGCTAACAACAGTTGTCACCAAACAAAACTAAAGTTGATGCCCGAGCTATCTACAATAGTCACTGAGCACAACTAAATTGTTCACCGAAAAGAACTGAAGTTAGGATACGACAAAACAACTTAGCTGGCAGGAGCTATATTTAGAGTTAACTATTTGATTACTTTGTTTTCATTGATCAGTTAAAAGCTAAAAATAAGAAGGAGATTTAAATCATGTTTTATTCTAGAAAAAAGGAGAGATTTGCAGAATAAAGCTAAAGAAATCATGGCGAGCTTTACAGACCAATAAGTGATCAATGAAGAAAACAAGAAGGACAAGAAATGGTGAAATCATGTCTATAAAAGGAGACAAGTAATTCATTATTAAAGAGAGGAATGTTGAAGAGAATTCTGGATAGAAGTCTTCATACAGATCTGATCATACAAGCTAAAGAATAGAGCTAAGAAATCTGTAGATACCGAGCAAGAGAGAAGCAACAACATTCACCGAGAAGAAAGAAGTGGAGAAAAGGAATTGAAGAAAACATTGATCAGAAGAGGTATTATGAGCTTACAATAGATTTGAACATTTGCAAGATTAAGTTGTATTTATGAATAGATCATCTACTATTTCAATTTAACCATTGATT